>JAMZAV010003508.1:0-89387 GCA_024449915.1 Sweltsa coloradensis
CCACCTCGCAAACATCAGCTAGTAAAGCGGAGTATCTTACTCCCCGAACCTAGAGCGAAACTCGTCTTGATGTTCTTTTTTTTCAGTAACCTACTTATTCTGTCGGTGGTCTTGTGAACAAATGGCAGCACTGCTATAGCCACTGTTTCAGCTGAGTCTTCAATTTCTTCCCTCATCTTGGCTTTCCTAGAAAATGCTTGTGCAATGGTTTTTGGTGAATATCCATTCTGGAGGAATGCATTTTCCAAAACCTTTAGTTCCCCGTGAATGTGGTTTTCATCTGTTAGACGTTTCGACCTGATGGTGAGGGAATTTAAAACTGCCATTTTCTGTTTCGGGTGGTGGTGAGAATCGGCATGTAAGTAACGGTCTGTATGGGTTGGCTTTCTGTACACCGTGTGTGCTACCTTACCATCCTCGCCCCTCTTAACCATCACGTCCAAGAAAGCTAGCTGATTGTCTGCTTCTATTTCCATAGTGAACGTAATGCTTTGATCTTGAGAATTCATTTCTTCTAGAAATAGATCAAGAGCTTCTCTTCCATGTTGCCAAATGCAATAAATATCATCTATATAACGTAGCCAACACTTTGGTTTGAGAAGTACTCGTTTTAGCAATTTGGTCTCAAAATCATCCATGAAAATATTTGCTAGTACTGGAGATAGTGGGGAACCCATTGCTAAACCTTCTGTCTGTTGGTAATAGTCCCCACTAAAATGGAAATAGTTACAATCGGTGCAGCCTTCTATGAGATCTCTAATTGAAGTTGGTAATAAGTACTGTTTGGCTCTTTCTTTAATATTTCCATCGTCCGTTTTACTGGGACATTTGTAAAGAGGGAGACGACATCGAAACTCACCATTATATCACATTCCTCAATTTTGAGAGGAATAATCATATCTAAGAAATGACGTGAGTTTTTAACATATGACTTGGATTCAGTTACTTGGGGCTGTAAGAGTTTTGACATGCATCTAGCTATCTCATGACCCGGAGACCCAATGGCACTAACAATGGGCCTCATAGGTATGATCCACTTTGTTGTTGTTGTTGACTCACCTATTTCTTGTGGCTTGACCTTGTGATGTTTTGGTAACCCATACAATTCCGGAGCCGTTGACTCATGGGGCAGGAGCTGTTTTACAAGGGTATCATCCATCGGAGCTGCCCTGAGAAGCTCACCAAGTTTCCTTTCAAAGCGTTTTCAGTTTTCGTCAAAGATATCACTACCGCCGCTACGAAACAACCCGATAAATAAAAAAATGTCAAAATATAATATGTTCAACTTAGTTGAATTCAAATCAAACACATATGATTTTTTACTCTCGTCTGGGCCCGTGGTAGAATTGGCCCAGAGCATGGCTCTGCTAATCGTACAAGGCGATTCACGAGAAAAAGTCCACCTCGCAAACATCAGCTAGTAAGAGCGGAATATCTTACTCCCCGAAACTAGAGGCGAGCTCTGGCAATCCCCCGTTTGGGCCCGGGGTAAAATTAGCCAAGAACATGACTCTGCTCATCGTAAAAGGCGATTCAAGAGAAAAAAGTCCACATCGCTAACATCAGCTAGTTAAAGGGGAGTATATTACTACCCGAAACTAGAGGTGAGCTCTGGGAATCGTCCTCGGGGACCTTGCCCCCTTCCCTTGACGACCCCCCGGCGACGATGACAATGACACAACGAACGATGACAAAGACGATGACGACCGCGACGTGAGAAACCCCCCTTCCTCCCCTTACCCGTGGCTGGTTCTGACCAGCATGGGCCCCTCCTCCCCCCCCCCTTAGTCTAGAGTGGTGCATTATGACCTAACGGTTGACGCGTCCTTAAATCCAAATAAACCAAACCAACGTAGCTCAAAACCCTATCATGTTAACCTTGTATGTCAACCAACTTGAATGCAAATGTTCCCGCATACTCAACACATGACTCGCTCACTCGTATTACTCGTCCTAGTCTAGTTGGCTAACGCGCCCTTTAAACCCGAAATTTGGATCACCTGGGTTCAAACATCCCTCTGGAAAATTTTGGTTATTTCTAGACTGTACTTAAAAAATTATTAAAAAACATTTTGAAATGAATACAATACTATGGGAAACATAGCTAGTACGAAATTCGTGAAAAGTTTGCAAAAATTTACTCAATCTCCTAGCGAAATTTGGGGACAAATTGAGCGTGCAAGATTTGATTCACCTTGTTCACTGATTGCACAATTTTCAACGCCTGACAAATTCAAGAGCAAAACCATTGCCGTTAAATTGAATCCTACACATTTGGAGCCTATTATCCAATATATTATTTCTTGTGGGTTTTAGTCGCATCGGATGTTGCTGATTTTGTTTGCAGTTCTCAGTTTCGTACCGGATGTCTGATTCAAATTTCAGTGGGATCTGTTCAGCGATAGAAATATGGGAGTATATTTTTTCTCCCTGAAACTAAAGGCGAGCTCTGGCAATCGTCGTTGGAGACACCTTCCCCCTCCCTTGACGACCCCCCGACGACGATGACAATGACACAACGAAAGATGACAAAGACGATGACGACCACGACGTGAGAAACCCCCCTTCCTCCCAAAAGGCTACAGTGACTCATTATGACCTAACGGTTGACGCGCCCCTAATCCAAACAAAAAAGACCTAACAGTTGACATCCTTTAAACTTATAAATCTAAAATCCATATTAAAATAAATTTCAAACAAAAATCCTATTTCCACAATCGTCGGCGCAATATGACCTAACCGGTTGAAGCGCCCTAGTTTCTCACGTCGTTCGTATGTGGTTTTTTCAGTCGTTAAGGTGAATGCTGGTATATTAAGTCCTTGTAAAACATTCATCGGACACTCCAGTCAAAATAACTCTGACTTCCTTCCCCGTCTGGGCCCCGGGTAGAATTAGGCACTCGACGATGACATTAACGACGATGACCTGACCTAGACGAGAGAACTCCCATTTTCTCCCCCTACCCGTGGCTAGTTCTGAACATAAACGGGTTTTCACCTTTATATCCAATGTATTGTATATATAGGCGCATTATGAACTAACATTGGCGCATTATTAACTAACGGTTGACGCGCCCTTTTCCTTAGAAAATCTTGAAAACTAATTCTATTCTAACACAGACATTGTTGGCTCGAGCGTTAAATGCGCGACTCAGATTCAGGTGGTCCCAGTTTGTATCCGGTCCGGCAATCCAGGCTGAAGGTTTCTTCCGAGGTTTTCCTCAGTAGTTATAGTTATAAGCTAAGGAAAAGGATTGAATCCCCTAAAACAACCCTCGGGTATCCCTTTGTAATTGTCCTGACTCCAATGAACCTAGTTGACCCCTTGTCAGGGCATGTATTGCACTCTCGTCTGGGCCAAGGAAGAATTGGCCCAGAGCATGGCTCTGCTAACCGTTAATGGCAATTCAAGAGAATAAGTCCACTTCGTAAATATCAGCTACTAAAGGGGACTATATTATACTCCCCGAAACTAGAGGCGAGCTCTAGCAATCGTCGTCGAGGACAAATCTCTCGTCCCTTGACGACCTCCCCAACTTCGAGGACAATGACACAACAAACGGTGACAAAGACGATGACGACCGATACCTGAGAAACCCCCCTTCCACCCTTACTCGTGGCTGGTTCTAATCAGCATGGGCCCTTCCTCTTAGGCTAGAGAGTAGTGCAGTATTACCTAAGGGTTGACGCGTCCTTAATCCAAATAAACCAACAACAACAAAAGTTTCCAACGAAAAATTATTTTTAAAAATAGTATTTTAAATTACAATCAAAAAAACAATATATTCCCGTCTGGGCTGGGGTCGAATTGGCCCTGAGCATGGCTCTGCTAATCGTACAAGGCGATTCAAGAGAAATGTCCACCTTGCAAACATCAGCTAGTAAGAGGGGAGTATATATCTCCCCGAAACTAGAAGTGAGCTCTGGTAAGAAGGGTAGTATATTACTCACGAATCTAGAGGCAAGCTCTGGCGTCGTCGTCGGGGAACATTCCACTTTCCCATGACCACCTCCCCGACGACGACGACGATGACGATGACGACAATGAATAAACGGACGATGATACAGACGAAGACGACCATGACATGGGGAACTACCAACCCCTGCCCTCCCCTGACACTCCCCCGTCTGGGCCCGGGGTAGAATTGGCCCAGAGCATGGCTCTGCTAATCGTAAAAGGCGATTCAAGAGAAAAAGTCCACCTTGCAAACATCAGCTAGTAAGAAGGGTAGTATATTACTCCCTCAATCTAGAGGCGAGCTCTGGCAATCGTCGCCGGGGACCTTGCCCCCTTCCCTTGACGACCCCCCGGCGACGATGACAAAGACAATGACACCACGAACAATGACAAAGACAATGACGACCGCGACGTGAGAAACCCCCCCTTCCTCCCCTTTCCCGTGGCTGGTTCTGACCAGCATGGGCCCCTCTTCCTCCCCCCCCCCCCTAGGTTAGAGTGGTGCATTATGACCTAACGGTTGACGCGTCCTTAATCCAAATAAACCAAACCTGACACTCCCTTGCCCACTGTCCTTTGTCTGAGCGTCACCCCTTACGTTCCACCTCTTTGAAAAAAAAATATATATATACTCATAAACTAATTTTAATGAACTACATCAACACAGAAAACGCAATATGACCTAACGGTTGACGTGCCTTTAAACCTTATTAACATAATTAACATAACCATTTAAAAAATTTCATATTTTTATTCGAACTAAGTTGAAATCGGGAATCTTTTATTCACAATTTCAAATAACAACTTTTTTCTTTTCTTATATACACACTTAGAAAACAATACAATCATCAAACACACTAATGACTCATTTCAATAACTGTCAATGTCCCAGGCGGCGAAATATAACTTAACTGGTTAGCGGCCTAGTTTGTCACGTCGTCATAGAAGTTCTCTTACTGCAGGAAAGTCTACCTTAAAACCTTACGGTTTGCGAGCCTTTAAACAATACACAATAAAACGTATATTTCTCTTAGTTCTTCTACCCCGTATTGGAACTGTACAGCAACGTACACGCCCCCAGGGAAATATTTACGTGGGAACCTATTGGTGTGATGATAAAAAATTATTAATGGGTATTCGCTGTTTTCGTTAGTAAAGAATACATGATTCTCTACAATAATGGTGGGGGGGGGGGGGAGAATCCAGACCGCCCCCTCCCCCCCAAAAAAAGGCGAATACGGGCTAAGGGCCCACAGCATTGGAAGATGAGTTTTCAGCACGTATTTTTTAACATTCGTTAGTGATGATAATTAAGATTATAAAATTATGTTTTGTTATGTTCTTTGACTTGACATTGGATTTGTTCATTTGTACCGAGTGTAAATGCAGTTGTAGGTATTGTAGCAGAAAAGTGTTTACCCTGCAAATTGTAACAGTCCATGAATCACTTTTCATCACAATCAACAGCAATTACCAGCCCACGCGCGCAAGCCACAGATGCACACCTACCCAGACCAGTCTACCTTATCTCTCTCTCTCTCTCTCTTCTCATCCTCGCCCATGAACCATCTCATATCAACTTCTCTGACCTTTGAACATGTAACTTGACTGTATTCTATGTGTATTCTGTACTGTTTATTTTCAGAGTCATACCATAATAATACTGCGATCTAGATTCTAAAGTACCGATTGAAGTCATCAATGCGGTTTTGCTGGTAAAGGGAGGACACTGTGAATGTATGCGAGTCACTGTTGGTCAGGCTGTTGTCTAGGGTGGATCTCCGTGTCGACTGCTGTATGCAGGATAGGCCATGTTATTTGATTTTTAAAACATTGTTAGTGGTTGAGCCTCTATCTGTGAGACCTGAAACTTTTTGGGAAGTGTGGAACTGTGTCGCGCGTGCGAATCCATACCCCTCGACTAGAACGTTTGGACGTTGGAGTCTTTAATTAGTTTCGCAACCAAGTGGGACCTTGTGGAGACCCTGGACGATATGACAGTGCACCGTGTACCCATCGCTCCCGCGACCTCTTCCAGCCGGATCGAGATTGGTACCTTGGGCAACCGACTCTGTGAGGACTTCTGGTAACGTGTTTAATATTTACCGGACGAACTGTAAGTAACTCACTGTACAAACTTTCGTGAAGAACTTGTTCATACCCTCGCGTAGGCCGGCAAGTGACCCGATCTGTTGTGTACAAGACTACTGAAGTTGTACGTGGTTATCCACGGCCCCGGCTTGAGAGTGCCGAATAACTTTGGGTACTCTTTCGGATGGTATGCCCCAACTTTTTTTTTCCATTAAAAACAATTCAACCTTTAACGTCGCTATTTCAAACGAAAGTACTTTTCCTTTGGAAGTGTTTTAGGCCTATATTTAAATTAGCAACGTTAAAGGTTTTGTAGGTGGAGTATTTTAGTGAAAAAGGTTAGTACTGACCGCCATGTTGGCGTAGTGTTGTAAAGTTGGGGCATACCATCCGAAAGAGTACCTAACTTTGTGGAGTAATTTACCTGAACTGTGTTTGAGGGGCGTCTAATAAGTTTAAACTTAACCTAACTGTATATTATTGTTATGTAATTAGGCTAACTTGGTACGTTGGTTTTCATATAGCCAAGCGTGATTATGCTACTTGTTTGGGCAGGCAGATGAGACCTTGTGAATCTTTTGATGTTTGAACTTGGAGATCTGTTTGTTCACGAGTTCTAACCTATTGTTATATATTTCTGGTTATTAATTGGTGGTATGCTTTATTATATTAAATTTCTATGTATTTCACAAGCACATCTTGCTGGGTTGCCCCTCTGTTATCTTACTTCCGACCCCAGGCTTATATTTCTTTGTTTGATAACGCCTGCAGACGGGGACGAGTGACAAAACAAAGTGGCGCCCTATCTAATTATTAAGAGCAGTATTGACGATTGTAACCCCAACTCCCCACGCCCCACTCTACCACCCCATATACCTGAGCACCGGCATAAATGCGTCGCAAAATGGTAACGTAAACTGCATGAGAAGTATATTTTGGCGTCTACCATTATCTAGGTCAACTAGACTGCTTAACTGGGCAGGGCGCTCGCTCTCTGGAGGTTCTTACAAACAAGGAGGGGTGGTTCATTCAAAGAAGGTAGTTTGAGGCACGAACATGTGGTGTACCTTTTAAACCGTACATCATATGATAGCAGAATATACGAAATATGATGCTTTGCGCACGCAATTTTAACTCTCCCAATCATGTACTATATCATATCTCTCCTAATTATAACGGCGACAAACTTTCTAAATTTCTCGTCCCAAAGTAATCTATTTAACAAAATTGAATTTACTTTACACACATTTCTTTAATTTCTTTATTTTCGTTCACATCAATAATTTTGGTTTTGCTATTACTATCACAATCATTATTTTATTTTGTTATAATTTACACTTAGGAAACAATCTAATCATCAAACACACCATTAACTCATCTCATCAACTTTCACTATCACAGGCGGTGCAATATGACCTAACCGGTTGAAGCGCCCTCGTTTCTCACGTCGTCGTAGGATTGGCACTTCTAGAATCTTATGCACAAAGAATTCCCACACAGACGACAGCGCTGACGCTGAAATCAGTCACATGTCATGTTTCTCATGTCGTCGTTCTTATCTTCAGGTAAAAATAATATCAAAAACATTGTTATAACTAAGGCATATAGCCTATAGACTTACAATGATGAAAACAGTCGATATTGACAACATTAGTGAGAAGAGCTAGTAAAAACTGCCAACTAAAATTATATCATATAAATAAATAGTAATTATTTACATATGCTGTAGCGCGTATACAATATCCAATACAAATAATATACAAATCTACAGCCATCCTGAACGCATATAGAACAAGTATTATTATTGTCATTCTTTAAGAGAGCTGGAACGTATGGCAATTTTTGTATAGTTTTTTTTCTAATATGATTTTACAGTTTAGCTCTTCCTCCCTCACCTTGCCTGTGGCTGTTTCTAACCAGCACGGTTGTGTCATTTCTACATCTCCTAGGATGCGCCTAGGGACGCATTATGTCCTAACGGTTGTCGAGAATGTATTTCATATAAACAAAACAATTTGTTTCTACAGCCTTAACTTATCACAGTTGACAAATTTTACTCATATCGTTGTCGTCGTTATTACTTTCCGTTTCCAAGATAATATTTTTGTATGGGCTTAACTTAGGCAATAATAACAAAATATATCCCGTCTGGGCCCAAGGTAGAATTTGCCCGGAGCATGGCTCTGCTAATCGTAAAAAAAAGATTCAAGAGAAAAAGTCCACCTCGCCAATATCAGCTAGTAAGAGCGGAGTATATTACTCCCCGAAACTAGAGGCGAGCTCTGGCAATCGTCGTCGGGGATACCCCCCCCTTCTCTTGACGACCTCCCCGACGACGATGACAATGACACAACGAACGATGACAAAGACGATGACGACCGCGACGTGAGAAACCCCCTTTCTTCCCTCATCCGTGGCTGGTTCTGACCAGCATGAGCCCTTCCCCCCGTACCCCCTAGGTAATGTGGGGCATTATTACCTAACGGTTGACGCGTTCCTTATCCAAAAAAATACATTTTTTAATACTTCTGGGCCCAGGGTAGAATTTGGCCCTGCTAATCGTAAAAGGCGTCGAGGCTATTCAAGAGAAAAAGTCCACCTCGCAAACATCAGCTAGTAAAAGCGGAGTATATTACTCCCCGAAACTAGAGGCGAGCTCTGGCAATCGTCGTTGGGGATACCCCCCCCTCTTACCTTGACGACTTCCCGACGACGATGACGACAATGACAACAAAAACAATGACAAAAACAATGACGACCGTGACATGAGAACCCCTTCTTTCCTCCCCTTACCCGTGGCTGGATCTGACCAGCATAGGTCCCTCCTCCCCGTATCCCCTACGCTAGAGTGGTGCATTATAACTTAACGGTTTACGCGCCCTTGATCAAAAAAACAAAACTATTTTCACTCAAAGTTTTTTATTGAACAATATTTAAATCACATCATGTACACTTTGAATTTGATCATTTATGTCCATTCAAATAAATAACTTGTCTTTTATTGCTTTATACCCATCATTTTAATTGAGCGAGCGAAGCGAGCGTCTCCACTTGACTCTTATGGCTCGAATGTCTGTTTTTTTTTTTTTTTTTTTTTCTGTTACTGCTTCGATACAGGTCGCACCGTTTCTCTGATCGGCCTGAAATTTTGCACACATGTACATACCACCTAGGCGGATTGCTGTATAGTTTTGTGGCAAAATCGTTCAAAAAGTTAAAAGTTACATTAAAGTTAATCGAAAGTTTTTTTTTCAAACTAAACGGCGACAAAATCTGAGGTGGCCAAATCATTTAGAATGTCCGTCCGATCACGAATATGTTATTTTTATTTTGATCCGATAAGTAGTGTAGATGGAAATTACATTATAACAAAGTCCCGTTACCATGGCAACGGAAAGTCGCACAGCTTTTTTGGCTCATGATAGCGGTCAAACGAAGGCTCGGATCGAGTTGAAATTTTGACCATCAGCAAATTTTCATTCCCGATTGAATGCCATTAGTTGTGTGGCAAAATCGTTCAAAAAGTTATAAAGTTTACATTAAAGTTAATCTAAAGTTTTTTTTTAAAAACCAAACGGCGACAAAATCTGAGGTAGCCAAATCATTTTTGAATGTCCGTCCGGTCACGAATATGTTAATTTTATTTTGATCCGATAAGTAGTGTAGGTAGAAATTACATTTTAACAAAAGTACGTTACCATGGCAACGAAAAGTCGCACAAGAATTCTGGTCACTATGTACTGCCACCTAGAAGAAATCAAGAGGAAAAAAGTTTTCCCAAACAAAAGATATCAAGGTCCTCTAGATGGCGGTGGTTTTTATCCATTCTCCCCTATTGTACAAATTTACAGCTAAATCGGTCAAGACCTTAAAGACTTATTGGTATGTGACATAATGGGAATGTCGTACTCGGGTCGTGTTGCACGTACCGGTGCTCGCTCAACAACGCGTCCAACTGAGCGTTTTCCTAGTGATAATCATGCTAATTGAGCGAGCGAAGCGAGCGTCTCCACTTGACTCTTATGGCTCGAATGTCTGTTTTTTTTTGTTTTTTGTTTGTTTGTTTTTTTTCTTTCTGTTACTGCTTCGATACAGGTCGCACCGTTTTCTCTGATCGACTTGAAATTTTGCACACATGTACATACCACCTAGGCGGGTTGCTGTATAGTTTTTGAACAAAATCCGATCGTTGGATATATAATAATAAAAAAAAAAAAAAATCCGATCGTTATGAAATTTTGCAGGGTCAATAAGTTCACCATTCTCTCCTATTTTCCAAATTTTCAGCTAAATCGGTCAAGACCTTAAGTAGTGTAGATAGAAATAACAAAAGTAGCGTTACCATTGGCAACGAAAGTCTCACTATGCACTGCCACCTAGAAGTAATCAAAATACTATCGAGGAAGCAGTGTATTATTTGTTGTCAAAGAGTTTAAATAGTTTTCCCAAGGAATGATGTCAAGGTCCTCTAGATGGGGGTGGATTTTTATCCATTCTCTTCTTTTTACAAATTTTCAGCTAAATTGGTCAAGACCTTAAAAACTTATTGGTATGTAACATTATGGAAATGTCGTACTTGGTTCGTGTGTAACGTACCGGTGCTCGCTCAACAACGCGACGGGACTTTAGCGTTTTCCTAGTTTTTATATATACACTTAGATAACATTATATCAACATCAATTTATTAACTTATTTATTTCACTTACAATATCACTGGCTGCGAAATATGACCTAAGCGGTCGTAGCGCCATCGTTTCTCACGCCGTCGTCAAAGGCTGATTTTGTATTGTAAATTGTATTGATATTGTATATGTACTATTGTGTATTCTATTGTGTTGTGACTGAGTGAGTCGACACTAAATAGGAATTAATTATTTATATCGTTTAAATTTCCAAATTATTTCGCGAGCTTTGAACACCCCAAACCCCAAACCCAATTTCACCTTCCCTTCCCCCTTTGTACGACCCCTGCGGCGGCAAGTGAGCCCCGATCTGTTTGTGTACAAGAAGCTACGGAAATGTACGTACGTGGTTATCCACGGCCTCCGAGCTTGAGAGTGCCGATAATTTTGGGCTACTCTTTTCGGATTGTATGGCGCCCCACACTTTTTTTTTTCCATTAAAAACAATTCAACCTTTAACGTCCGCTATTTCAAACGAAATACTGTCCTTTGGAAGTGTTTTATATTTAAATTATCAACGTTTAAAGGTTTTGTAGGTGGAGTATTTTAGTGAAAAAGGTTAGTACTGACCGCCATTGTTTGGCGTAGTGTTTGTCAAAGTTTGGGGCACACCATCCGAAAGCAGTACAACTTTGTGGGTAATTTTACCTGACTGTGTTTTGAGGGGCGTCTAATAAGTTTAAACTAACCTAACTGTATATTATTGTTATTGTAATTAGGCTAACTTGGTACTGGTTTTTCATATAGCCCAAGCGTGATTATGCTACTTGTTTGGGCATGCAGATGAGACCTTGTGAATTCTTTTGATGTTTGAACTGGAGATCTGTTTGTTCCGAGTTCTAACCTATTGTTTATATATTTCTGGTTATTTCAAGTGGTGGTATGCTTTATTATATTAAATTTGCTATGTATTTCACCAGCACATCTTGCTGGTTTGCCCCTCTGTTTCTTACTTTCCCGACCCCAGGCTTATATTTCTTTGGTTTTGATAACGCCTGCAGACGGGGACGAGTGACAAACAAAGGTGACGCCCTATCTAATTATTAAGAGCAGTATTGACGATTGTAGACCCCAACTCCCCACGCCACTCTACCACCCCATATACCTGAGCACCGGCATAAATGGCGTCGCAAAATGGGTAACGTAAACTGCATGAGAAGTATATTTTGGCGTCTACCATTATCTAGTCAACTAGACTGCTTAACTGGGCTGGCGCTCGCTCTCTGGGAGGTTCTTACATACAAGGAGGGGGTGGTTCATTCAAAGAAGGTAGTTTGAGGCACGAACTGTGGTGTACCTTTAACCGTACATCATATGATAGCAGAATTATACGAAATATTGATGCTTCTGCGCACGCAATTTTAACTCTCCCCATCAATACTTATCATATCTCTCCTAAATCATAACGGCGACAAACTTTGCTAAAATTTCTCGTCCAAGTAATCTATTTAACAAATTGAATTTACTTTACACCATTTCTTGTAATTTCTTTTTTTCGTTTCCGATCAATAATTTGGTTTTGCTATTACTATCACAATCATTATTTTATTTTGTTCTCATTTACACTTAGGAAACAATCTTAATCATCACACACACCATTAACTCATCTCGTCAACTTTCACATATCACAGGCGTGGCAATATACCAAACCGTTGAGCCGCCCTCTCGTTTCTCACGTCCGTCCGTGGGATTGCACTTCTAGAATCTTGTGCACAGGAGATCCCCACACAGACGACAGCGCTGACGCTGATCATTCCACATGTCCATGTTTCCTCCTCATGTCGTCGTTCTTAATCTTCAGGTAAAAATATATCAAAAACGTGTTATAACTAAGGCTATGCCTATAGACTTACATGGATGAAAACCAGTCCGATATTGACAACTTTAGTTAGAAGAGCTAGTAAAAACTGCCAACTAAAATTAATATCATATAAATAAATAGTAATTTATTTACAGATGCTGTAGCGCGTATACAATAGCCAAACACAAATAATTACAATTCTACAGCCATCCTGAACGCATATAGAACAAGTATTATTATGTCATTCTTTAAGATAGCTGGAACGTAAATGGCAATTTTTGTCTAGTTTTTTTTTTTAATATTATTTTTAAAGTTTGCTCTTCTCACTCACCTTTGCTGTGGCTGTTTCTAACCAGCACGTTGTTCATTTTTTTTTTTTTTTTCTACATCTCCTAGGAGCTGCCTGGGGCGCATTATGTCCCTAACGTTATCGAGAAGGTATTCATTAAACAAAACAATTTATTTGCTACAGCTTCAACTTATCATAGTTGACAAAATTTTTACTCATAATCGTGTCCGTCGTTATTACTTTCCGTTTCCAAGCATAATATTTTTGTATGGACTTAACTTAGGAACCAGATAATACAAATATATCCCGTCTGGGCCCAGTTAGAATTTGCCCAGAGCATGGCTCTGCTAATCGGACAAAAAAGATTCACGAGAACAAAGTCCACCTTCCGCTAATCTCACTAGTAAGGAGCGGAAGTATATTACTCCCCGAAACTAGGGCGAGCTCATGGCAATCGTCGTCGGGGATACCCCCCCCCTTCTCTTGACGAAGCCTTCCCGACGACGAATGACAATCACACAACGAATCGATGACAAAGACGATGACTACCACGACGTGAGACATCCCCCTTTCTCTTGTTTCTCCCCTCACCCGTGCTGGTTTCTGATCAGCATGAGCCCTTCCCCCGTATCCCCTAGGTTTGTGGGGCAGTATTACCTAACGGTTTGCGCGTTTCCTTATCCAAATAAAATACTTTTTTAAAACGTCTGGGCCCGGGGTAGAATTTGGCCCTGCTAATCAAGAAAGGCGATTCAAGGAAAAAGTCCACCTCGCAAAATCAGCTAGTAAGAGCGGAGTATATTACTCCCCAAACTAGAGGCGAGCTCTGGGCAATCCGTCGTCAGTGATACCCCCCCCTCTTTACCTTGACCTTCCCGACGAGACGATGAGACAATGGAAAGCAAAAACTATGACAACAACAAATGACGAACCGTGACATGATACCACCTTCTTTCCCTCCCCTTACCCGTGGCTGGATCTGACCAGCATATGTCCCTCCTCCCCGTATCCCTTACGCTAGAGTGGTGCATTATAAACTTACGGTTTACGCGCCCTTGATCAAAACAAAACTATTTTCACTCAAAGTTATTTAATTTAACAATATTTAATTCACATCATGTCACTTTGAATTTGTTCATTTATGTCCATTCAAATTATAACTTGTCCTTTTATTGCATATACCCATCATTTTAATTGAGGAGCGAACGAGCGTCTCCACTTTGACTCTTATGCGCTCGAATGTCTGTTTTTTTTTTTTTTTTTTTTTTTCTGTTACTGCTCGATACAGGTCGCACCGTTTTTCTCTGATCGGCGCCTGAAATTTGCACACATGTACGATACCACCTAGGCGGAATTGCTGTATAGTTTTGTGGCAAAATCTTCAAAAAGTTAAAAAGTTACATTAAAGTTAATCGAAAGTTTTTTTTTCAAACTAACGGCGACAAAATCTGAGGGGGGCCAAAATCATTTAGATGTCCGTCCGATCACGAATATGTTATTTTTTATTTTTGATCCGATAGTAGTGTAGATGGAAATTACATTATAACAAAGTCCCGTTCAATGGCACGGAAAGTCTCACAGCTTTTCTGGGCTCATATAGCGGTCAAACGAAGGCCGGATCGATTGAAATTTTGACCATCAGCAAATTTCTTCCCCATTGAATGCCATTGTTTTGTGGCAAAATCGTTCAAAAAGTTATAAAGTTACATTAAGTTAATTAAAGTTTTTTTTTAAAAACTAACGGTCGACAAAATCTGAGGTACCATCCTTTAGAATGTCCGTCCGGTCACGAATTGTTAATTTTATTTTGATCCGATAAGTAGTGTAGGTAGAAATTAGAGTTTAGACAAAAGTAAACGTGTACCATGGCAACGAAAAGTAGCACAAGAAATTCTGGTCACTATGTTACTGCCACCTAGAGAAATCAAAGTAAAAATAGTTTTCCCAAGAAACGATGTCACTGTCCTCTAGATGCGGTGGTTTTTTATCCATTCTCTCTATTTTTGACCAAATTTACGCTAAATCGGTCAAGACCTTAAAGACTTATTGTATGTGACATAATGGGAATGTCGTACTCGGGTTGTGTTGCATGTACCGTGCTCAAGAAAAAGCTCACCAACGCGTCCAACTGAGCGTTTTCTAGTTCCTAGGATAATCCTTTGCTAATTGGCGAGCGAAGCGAGCGTGTCTCCCTTGACTCTTATGGCTCGATGTCTGTTTTTTTTTGTTTTTTGTTTGGTTTGTTTGTTTTTTTCCTGTTACTGCTTCGATCAGGTCGCACCTCGTTTTCCTCTGATCGACTTGAAAATTTTTTTGCACACATGTACATACCACCTAGGCGGGTTCTGTATAGTTTTTTGAACTAAATTCCGATCGTTGGATATATCATAATAATAATAAAAAAAAAAAAAAAATCCGATCGTTATGAAATTTTGCAGGGTCCAGTAGGTTCAACCATTCTCTCCTATTTTTCCAAATTTTCAGCTAATCGGTCAAGACCTTGAAGTATGTAGATAGAAATACAAAAGTAGCGTTACCATGGCAACGAAAAGTCTCACTAAGCCAAACTGCACCTAGACGTAATCAAAATACTATCGAGGACGCAGTGTATTATTTTTGTCAAAGAGTTTAAATAGTTTTTCCCCCAAGGGAATTATTGTCAAGGTCCTCTAGATGGCGGTGGATTTTATCCATTCTCTTCTATTTTAACAAATTTTCAGCTAAATTGGTCACACCTTAAAAACTATTGTATGTAACATATGGAAATGTTCTACTTGGGTCGTTGTGTAACTTCCCGGTTCTTCGCGGTCAACAACGCGACGGACTTTAGCGTTTTCCTAGTTTTATTATATATACACTTAGATAACTTTATCAATGATCAATTTATTAACTTATTATTTCCCTTCCAATATCACTGGCTGCGAAATATGGACCTAGCGGTCGTACGCCATCGTTTCTCACGTCCGTCGTCAAAGGCTGATTTTGTATTGTAAAATTGTCTTGTATATTGTATCTTGTTATATTGTGTATTCTATGTGTGTGACTGAGTGAGTCGACACTAATAGATTTTATTTATTTATATCGTTCAATTTCCAATTATTTTAACGCGAGCTGTCCCGACGACAGGCCAACGACAAGGTCGAACCAACGACTTGTGACACCTCCATTCCCTTGACTACCCCTAGACTCCGATACGAACAATGACACCACGAAACGCTGACGAAGACAATGAAGACCGCGACGTGAGAACCCCTCTTTTCCTCCCCTTACCTCTGCTAAGCGTAAAGGGCGATCCAAGAGAAAAGTCCACCTTGCAAACATCAGCTCAGGCAATAAAGGGTAGTATATTACTCCCCGAATCTAAGGCGAGCTCTGCATTCCCGTCGCCGGTGACCTTGCCCCCTTCCCTTGACGAACCAACGGCGACGATGCAAAGACAATGACACCACGAACAATGACAGAAGACAATGACGACGACCGCGACGTGAGAACCCCCCGTCCTCCCCTTTCCCGTGCTAAGTTCTGACCAGCATGGGCCCCTTTTCTCCCCCCCCCCCTAGGTTGAAGTGGTGTGCATTAATGACCTAACGGTTGAACGCGTCCTTAATCCAAATAACAAAAAAAAAAAAACCTCCCCCCCACCACCCCCTGGCCCACCTATGTAGGTTAAGTGGTGCATTTATGACCTACACGGTTTGACGCGTCATTAATCGCAATAAACAAAATCCTTTCCCTCCCTCGGCTAAGTCTGGGTACATCTGCCGAGCATGGATTTGCTATTTGAAAAAGCGATCAAGAGAATAGGTAACCACGCAAATATCGCTATGTGTAGGCGACTCCCCGAAACTTGGAGGTGAGCTCTGGAAGTCGCCACTTCGTGGGGAATGGTGTGCTGCCCACACTCTTGAACGACCACCGCGACGACGAAGACGACGACGACAACGACAACGAACGATGACGGATGACGATCATGACAACACACCCGATGACAAAGAAGACGCAGGCCGCGACGGTTGAGAAAGACCCTCTTTGCTTTGTCCTTACTATGGCCTTTGTTTGTTTATAAATTAACAACGCTTTTGCACTTACTCCTACATCCCCAAGCTTAGGAGTGGTGCATAATTTCCTAACGGTTGACGCGCCAAATTTCCAAATAAAACTTAATTACTATTTGATGAAAAACTTTGTTGGCTCTAAGGGTTTACAAGCAAGAGATTTTGGATTAAGCGAAATGCATCCAGTAATGTGGCGCAAATTAAAAAAAATCAATAGGCTGATGCCCACACTGAATAACAAAATCGTCCTCCTGCCTCTCGATCTCACTAAGAAGATGGTATTGTCCAAATTTGAATGAGCTCACACACGTCTTATTTCACGGATGGATATCTCTCATTATTCACAAGATGTGACCAACTGGGTGATGTGTACATTTTAACCGTACTTCCATATGTGGACACATGTGATGTACCTTTAACCGTACATCATATTCTACTAGCAGAATGTACGCAATATGATGCCTTGGCGCATGGGGGGGGGGGGCAATTTGAATCTCTCCAATCATATGAAGAACTTCTATCCATATGATAACGCCGACAAACTTTCCAAATTTCTCATCCAAAGTAATCTATTTCAACAAACTTGAATTAACTTCATACCCATTTCTTTCTTTCTTTCTTTTCAGTACATACATACTTTTATTTTGCGATTACTTTCTTTTCATTTTTCAATTAATTTTGTTATTTATACACTTAGAAAACAATTTATCATCAAACATACCTGCATTAACTCGTCTAATTTACTTTCATTCACGGCGGGCGCATATGACCTAAACCGGTTGCAGCGCCTCTAGTTTCTCACGTCGTCGTCGAATTCATGCTTAGCAGAATATGCCAATAATATGAAGCATTGCCGCACGCAATTAGATCTTTCCCAGCCATATGGAAAGAACTACTATCTTATGATTAACGGCGACAACTTTCTAAATTCCACATTCAGAGTTATTTTTTTAATCAAAATTAACTTCACATCAAACACATTTCTTTTCTTTTTCATCCAATTAAATTATTTTACTGTTGGTATTACTGTCATCTTATAACTTTTCTTTTCTTAACAAACCTTAGAAAAGAATAAAATCATCACTCATTTAACATATCACAGGCGTTGAATATGACCCTATACCTTGAAGCGCCCTTGGTTCTAATGTCGTCATACACCTGGGATGTTTGTCCCATGTTCTCGACACACCGCCCCGTACGCGTACCCGATTAACTTCTCGTTGTCAACTCTCTCAAATGTGTCATTTGAACCGTACCTCCTCTAACCGTCCTCTGGCAAGTCCACGTTTGTGTCCACGAGTGGAGTTATGCGACACTCGTCTGGAACCAGCTTCGCACTGCGCTCGTTGGATGGCGCCAGCTGGCAGTCCTAACGTCAACCTAACCGGGGGATCGTCTGTGTGAGGAGCTCCTCACTAATCTTCGGGAGTTCTGTTCGATATGATGCAGATTTCTAGCACACAACAGTTTTAACAGAGCTCGAAAACTTTAATTTCTCATCTGAAAATGATGAGCCATACACAGAGCGTTCTCTTGTGGGAACTCCGTATGGCGTTAGGGGGTAAGCTCCTTAGCTCGCACATCTGTGGAGAAGACAAATGCACAACGCATGTTTGTGTGCACCTGACTGTCCCTCATTGGAAGTTATTATTTAATTTTTTAATATTTTGGTGGTTTCTGCCATATTTCCCGATAGTGTGGCGTAGTGCCATCTTAATTCCACTTCTCAAACCCACAAAAGATAATCGATGCGGACTTTCATATCGCTCCTATTCTTCTGACAAGTTGCTTTTGCAAATTGTTCGAAAAGCTGATCAACAAACGACTAATGTGGATGCTGACGACACGCGTTTATTGGCGAACGTCCAATGTGGATTTCGTCCAACGTCGTTGCACGCAAATCGACCACTTGGTTTCGATTAGAGACGTTTATTTCAAGAAGGGTTTGTTTGCAAAACAACATGTTGTTGGTGACTGCTTTTTAGAATTGAAAAAGTATACGATACCACATGGAGATATAATGATTCTTTCAACAGATTCACGAGTGGGGTTTTTCGAGGGCAACATGCCAAAAATTTTTAGAAAACTTTTTAAAAAGATAGAAACTTTCAAAGTGCGTGTTAACAATGTTTTTTGTCAGAACTCGTTCTCACTGGAAACACGGTGTACCACAAGGCTCGGTCTTGTCGGTATCACTGTTTTGCTATTGGAATAAACAGTGTGGTGGTTGTATCCCAAGAGCCTAATGTCGTGCCTATTTTGTAGTGACCTGGGAATCTTCACAGATCGGTATTTATCAACGCTCAAAGATCACGTGCAAATTGGATTGAACATATAAGTGAATGGCTCGAAAAGCGGGGGACACGATTCTCTCCGAAAAAACTCAGTGCACATTCACTTTTTGCCGTCTTCAAGGAAATCCCCAATGACCACAATTATCGTTACAATGTAGAACCTTCTATTTAAAACAAATGTCCGTCTTCTCGGCATGGTGTTTGACAAAAGCTAAATTGGAAAGACACGTTTGTTGAGTTACGCAAAAATGCATGTTGAAAATCAACCTATTGAAAGTTCTCGTAATACATCGTGGGGTGCAGATAGGACTTGCATGTTGAAATTTCGGATCTCTATTTTGCTCCAAGATGGACTATTGATGTTTCGTATACTCTTCAGCACGTTAACACATACCCTTAAACTTCTAGACACTGTCCACCATTGTGGTCTTCGTATTGCTCCTGGTGCTTTCGAACAAGCCGGTAAGTCCGCTTGTATGCCGATTCAAGGTGTGGTCCTCCTTAGCAGAAACGGAGAAACCTCTTGATGGGTACGTTGTAATGAAAATTAAGCTATTCCTAACCATCCAGCAAATCGGAATGTTTTTAACACGACTATGTCAGACACTTTGATAACAAACCCAAGGCATCTCTTCCACGGGATTAAATGTACCTTTTGTTTAATCTTATAAGATTTCAGTCTGCCAAAATTTTTAATTTTGTATTTAGCAATAACCCGCCCTGGTTTACACCAGAGCCGATTATTATATTTGACCTTTGTCGTGTTGATAAAAATCTACTTGCGATAGTGTATTCAAAATTAACTTTCGAGATTTTGCCATGAACATCAAAGGTTTACTTGGTATTCCAGATGCTCCAAAGATTGACAACAAGGTTGGAAGTGTCCCAAAGAAAAAAAAAAAAACGAAAAAAAAAAAAAAAAAACCCCCCCCGCCCCCTCCCCCTTTTATTGCTCCACCTTAACTGACGTTTTCAGGCTAGCGACGTGTGGTTTCATTTTCACTGCAGAGTTATTCGCCATCCGTGAAGCTCTTAAATACTTCTTTCTACGCTGTCGTTGTGGAGAATCCTTTTGTGTTCAGATAGCTTAAGTTCACTTCATAAGCTATAAACTCCATGGATTCTAGTCATCATTTGGACAGGACCATCCAATTCTATTTAGAAAAACTAACCTTAAGGGATAATATAAGTTTTGCTGGATACCTGGAAACGTGCATAGAGGGAAATGAACACGCTGATCGGGCTGCTACGGAAGGCTTCCCGCGTCGCGACGTGATTTCAATCTAGTTCCACGTTCCATGTCCAAAGTGGATAAAAGCAAATTGTTGGATTTGGCGACAACAAGCATCGTGGGATGTGTTGCAAAAAACAAATTGTGCATAGTGTGAATGCCACATTGACTAACAAATTCGTCCACCTACGTCTCGACTCTCACGTAGAGAAGAGTTGTAATTGTCAGAATTCGTATAGCCTACACGCTTACACACGGATATCGTCTTACCAGAGAAAAGGTTTATTCCCATCTGTGACACTATGTGATGTCCTTTAACCGTGGCATCATTGCTAGCAGAATGTGCCAAATATGTGCATTGCGCACGAATTTGATCTCTCCCAATCATATGAAAACTTCTATTCATATGATAACGGTGCGAACAAACGTTCTAAATTTCTTTCTCATCCTTGTAATCTATTTAACAAAATTTATTCACATCTTACACATTTGTTTCTTTTCTTTTTTTTCATTTACATACATAACTTTTATTTTGCTATACTTCTTCTCATCATTTTTTTGTTATTTATACACTTCGAAAACCAATCTAATCATCAACATACTGCCTTCAACTCTTCTCATTTCCTTTCATTCACAGGCGCGCAATATGACCTACACGGTTGAGCGCCTAGTTTCTCACAAAATTAAAAAAAAAACAAAAAAAAAATGTTCCTTCCGCCTGCCTGGCTGAAGGTTCCATCAGAAAGGTTGCTATCGGCCACACTGACCTGGGCTACCCCGTCTGGGCCCGGGGTAGAATTTTGCCCAGAGCATGGTTTTTTGCTAGTCGTGCAGGGGCGATTCATGAGAAAAAGTTCAACTCAGCACAACATCAGCTAGTAAGGAGAGGGAGTATAGTATATACTCCCCGAAACTAGTGGCGAAGATCTGGCAGTCGTCGTCGGGAAACCTCCCCATTCCATTGACGAAATCCCAGACGACAGCGACTACATTGGAACACGAACGATGACAAGACGATGACGACGCGTCGGTTAGACACCCCCATTCTCCCTTACTGAGGATGGTTCTTAACCGCATGGGACCCTTCCCCCCATATCCCCGAGGCAGGAGTCGCGTATTATGACCTAACCATTAAGCGCCCTTAAACTCTAATCTTTTTTTTTCTTTTGTTTAAGTAAAAAACTAAATTATTCATCAAACACCTCAATAAACTCATTATTAATACAATATAACAGCGGCGCAATGTGACCTATGGTTTGTGCCCTTTTATTTCTCACGTCCGTCCTGCAAATATGTGATCTAGGTCCCAACCATGACGGAATCCGCTTACAATTTCTTAAATGGTGATATATGTTATACCTCATATTTTCTTTAAAACTGTTAAGGTTGTTTCTAGATGTGGCACACACATGTGATGTACCTTTAGCCATACATCATAATATATAAGATTTACAGAATGAACCAAATATGATGACTTGCGCACGCATTTAATCCCCCCAATCTCTCGCGATCATATGTTTTTAACTTCGTACATACGATAAAGGCGACAAAACTGTTGTAGGTGGCCCAAACGTCACTCGTGCTCGATTTTTTGTGATGGAGCAACGCCATTTACAAAATTGTTATATTTACATTGATAAAAGTTTGGGTGTCCACCCCCTACACCCTGCAGGGGTGGGGGGTGTAGGGTTTTGAGATTATTACCATGGCAGCAAAACAACACCATGAATTTCTTTGAAAATTCATAGTTTTCCTAACAACTCAATGCTGATTTTTTTTTAAATACTAGAGTTCGGAAAAAGGACGCTATCTTGGAACAATCACTAATTTTTCGAACATTATTTTCATGTTTTTAATACTGCAATAAATTTTAAAAATAAGTAATTAACGCTTTAATGATTGTTTAAACAAAACTTTTGAAATTTTGATAATCGTCGATATTTACACTTTTTGTTGGTGGATATTTACATATTATCTCCTTGACGACTCCCTGTTTTGATTAGGAAACAACCCCACTTATATCCAATCCACTGTAAAATCACGAACTAAGATTTCATATGGTAGGGGCCATAAATTAATTCAACCTATTCTACTGAAAATACGAAACATTCATGTGTAGAAGCAGGTGGTTTTTTCTTGGCATTTAAACCATAAATTAAATCAATGTTTAAACCATGGTCAAACATGGGATTTTAAATAGTTATCACATGCTTAAACGAACCGAGCGCCGTTTTGTCCTCCATTGTAAATTAATTACTTGTACTGATTATAGGATGACGTCGTAAAAATAAATCCATGCATTCATTATTAGCGATGCTTTCCAATGAGAAGTTATTGAACAATTACTACCTTTACGCGCTTTTTAGTTATACGGGAAAATATCAATACATATATGTAATCAGCAGTGAATCAATGGCTTGAAGCGCCTGCGGTGACTTACTACATTGTCCGCTGGCCCACGCGTATATCACTTGAAACGTGCAGGTTTGAGTCCCGCATGTGGCATTGGGTTTTTATATTTGTAAAATTGTTTCACACCTCATAGTTAACCCTCATATTAATATTGCAATAGTAAATATATTTATATTTCTCAAACCTGTTTCCCAACATAAGTCGTGGTCAGGGGGTGGCTAACCACCAGTTTTCTAGGGCACACGAGTTTATTACAGCGCTTGCCGGGCTTGTCATGTTCTCATTTTTTCTCCTTCCAATTTCTTCATCTTCCATTTCATCCTTTACCGTCAATATCGTCGTTTCTTCGTCTTCATTAAATATAAATAAATGAACAAACTAGTCGCGCCCTAAAAAATACTTGAACTGGTGGACAAGTCACAAGTTTGTCGTGAAACCTATAAACACTGCAAATTTGTTTTAATGGAAAAGTCGAAGCTATGGAAAGTAACCAACATTTAAAGTGTGTTTGGTCTTAAGTTGTTTTTGTAGCTATTTTTTCTTGATCCACTTGTTTTTTGATCAGAATTAGTAATGATTAACATTGTTAAGTTCCTAGACAAACCTGTGGCTTTCCGCAGTCCAAGTAATTATTTGTTGAGTTGTATTATGGTACTAGAAGCCAATGAATTTATTGTATCATCTGATTATTTCTGTCGTATTCTGGTCAAGAGTATTTTCTAACTGAACATATATTGAAATTTATTGTAAAAATGAGCAAAAAAAACTTTTATTTTTTTTTTTTGCTTTTTAACTTTTCCTTTCTTTTTTCCCTTTTTTTTTTTTAAACAAATTTTTTTTTTTTTTTTTTTTGTTATTTATACACTTGAAAAAATCTAATCATAAAACATACGCTTCACTCTTCTCATTTCCTTTCATTACAGGCGCGCAATATGACTAACGGTTGAGCGCCTATTTCTAAAAAAAATTAAAAAAAAAAAAAAAAAAAAAATTTTCCTTCCGCCTGCTGGCTAAAGGGTTTCCATCAAAAAGGTTGTATCGGCCACACTGACGGGGCTCCCCCGTCTGGGCCCGGGGTAGAATTTGCCCGAGCAGGGTTTTTGTAGTCGCAGGGCGATTCATGAGAAAAAGTTCAACTCGCAAACATCAGCAGTAAGAGAGGAGTTAGTATATACCCCCGAAACTGGGGCAAGATCTGGCAGTCGTCGTCGGGAACCTCCCCATTCCATTGACAAAATCCCGACGACAGCGACTCCCTTTGGAACACGAACGAGAAAAAGACGATGACGACGCGTCGTTAGAAAAAAACCCCATTCCCCCCTTCCCTGAGGATGGTTCTTAACCGAGGGGCCCCTTTCCCCCCCATATCCCCGGGGCAGGAGTCGCGTATTATGACCTAACAATTAAGCGCCTTAAACTCAAATTTTTTTTTTTCTTTTTTTTAAGTAAAAAACTAAATTCATCAAAACTCAAAAATAAATTAATTAAAAAATAACGGGCGGCGCAATGTGACCTTTTTGGTTTTGTCCCCTTTTATTTTCACGTCGTCTGAAAAATATGTGATCTAGGTCCCCCAGGAGGGAAATCCGCTTACAATTCTTAAATGGTGATATTTTTATACTCATATTTTCTTTAAAACTTTTAAAGGTTGTTTCTAGATGTGGCAACACATGTGATGTATTTTACCCGTACATCATTATATTTTAGATTTACAGAATAAACCCAAATATGATGACATGCGCACGCATTTAATCTCTCGCGATCATATGTTTAACTTGTACATACGATAAAGGCGACAAAACTGTTTAGGTGGCCCAAACGCACTCGCTCGATTTTTTGTGATGGGCAACGCCTTTTTAAAAAATTTTTAAATATTTACATTGATAAAAGTTTGGGGGGTCACCCCCACCCCCTGCGGGGGGTGGGGGGGGGGGGGTTTTTGAGTTTATTACCAGGGCAGCAAAACAACCCCATGAATTTTCTTTGAAAACAATTTTTTCCTAAAAACCCAAGCTATTTTTTTTTAAAAAACTAGAAATTCGGAAAAAAGACGCTATCTTGGAAAAAAAACACTAATTTTCACATTATTTTCTGTTTTTAAACTGCAATAAATTTTAAAAATAAAAATAATTAAAGCTTTAAAGATTTTTTAAAAAAACTTTTTAAATTTTGATAATCGTCGATATTTACATTTTGTGGGGATATTTACATATTATTCTGACGACCCCCGTTTTGATTAGGAAAAAAAAAACCCCACTTATATCCCAATCCCCCTTTTAAAATCACGAAAAAGATTTTTTATATGTAGGCCATAATTAATTAACCTATTCTACTGGAAAATACGAAACATTCTGGAGAAGGGAGTGGTTTTTTTTGGCATTAAACCATAATTAAAAACAGTTTAAACCCTGGTCAAACCCTGGTTTTAAATAGTTATCACATGTTAAACGAACCGAGCGCCGTTTTGTCCTCCATTGTAAATTAATTACTTTACTGATTTTAGGATGACGTCGAAAAATAAACCATGCTAATTTTTAAACATTTCTTCCAAGAGAGTTATTAAAAAAATACCTTTACGCGCTTTTTATTTAAAACGGGGGAAAAAATCAATACAATATGTAATCAGAGTGAATCAATGGCTTTGAAACCGCCTGCGGGGACTTAAAATTGGGGGGGGGTGGCCCACGCGTATATCACTTTAAACGTGGGTTTTAGCCCCCCATGTGGGATTGGTTTTTATATTTGAAAAAATTTTCACCCTCATAGTTAACCCTCATATTAATATTGCAATAGTAAATATATTTATATTTCTCAAACCTGTTTCCAACATAAGTCGTGTCAGGGGGTGGCTAACCACCAGATTTTCTAGGGCACACCGAGTTTATTAACAGCGGCTTGCCGGGCTTGTCATGTTCTCTTCTCATTCAATTTCTTCATCTTCCATTTCATCATTTCCGTCAATATCGTCCCTTCTTTCTTCTTCTTAAATAGTAAATAAATGAACAAAACTAGTCGCGCCCTAAAAAATACTTGAACTGGTGGACAAGTCACAGGTTGTCGTGAAACTATAAAACACTGCAAATTTGTTTAATGGAAAAGTCGCAGCTATGGAAAGAACCCAACATTTAAAGTGTGTTGGTCTTAAGTTTGTTTTGTAGCTATTTTTCATTGACTCCACTTGTTTGATCCAAGAAATTATTAATGTATTAACTTGTTAAGTTCCTAGACAACCTGTGGCTTCCGCAAGTCCAAGTAATTATTGTTTGATTGTTGTATTATGGTACTAGAAGCCAATTGAATTTATTGTAATCATCTGATTATTTACGGTCGTATTCTGGGTCAAGAGTATTTTCTAACTGTACATATATTGAAATATTATTGTAAAAATGAAGCATTTAAACTTTGTCATTATTTCTTCAGTTTTGAGTCTATTTTTATTACATTTGGAAATATATTGGTACAATTCATGATCTTGGAAAATATGAAGATGTGTTTTGTGTATTAACAAGATCAACACTAGTGGACGAGTTGTGGGAGCCTTGAACGCGGCGTTCCAAAAAATGTCACATATTTTGGAGATAGAGACAGCTTGTTGCTTATTCAGATTGCAGCAAGATAATCTAGCATCTACACGCTCTGTAATATTATCCGTAGCAGAATGTAATATGTTTTTGTTTTGTTTTGACAGATCATGGACAGCAAAGATTGGGCATTGTGGATTATTATCAATATTACCATTGATATTAGGCCTACCATTGTGTTTAGAATGTAGTTACAACTCCACGATAAAAGATTGTATGTGCATAAGCCTAGGCTAGGCCCTCGTTTTTGACTTTGTGTGGTTTTTGTCATAGACAAAGGCCTAGACCTTGTAGAAGTCGTCGTAGAGCTTAGGCCTCGCGTTCTTAGGCCTAGGGCTAGGCCGTAGTAGGCTCGTTGGTCTTGTGGTTAGCGTATCTGTTTCCAATGCAGAAGGTCCAGGGTTCGATTCCCGCTAAAGTCAGAAGTTTTTTAACTTCTGATTTGGACTTAAGTCCATCAGTTCTTGTCTTAGGAGTTTGTAAACGGTGACTTTGGAGCCGTCCTAGCAACGAAGCACATAATAAATTTCAGAGTTGTTCTGAATCGGCCTTGTTGATTCTGGCGTTGATTCGCGGGTGTTCGCACTGTCCATACCATTGATTGCTATATTTCCTATTAAAAATATCGATCTTTGGTTTGTTATCGCTCACTCGTCGATTGCGTCGGGGCCTGCAGGGTTGGCTTGGTCGCTTTGATTTAAAGTCCCCCACTGAAAATCAGTTATATAACTGAGTGGGCAGACTCTAAATAAAATGTATTATTTATTTATTTATAAAGATCAGATTCAACTTCAAGTTTGCCTCATGAGGTTTTGGTTTATAGGCCTACATGGTGCAAGTAGGCCTATGGCTTGGACTCATGATCTTACCAACCACATCATCAATGCTAATAGGCCTTATGCCTACCGGTATCTGGACAGTTTCCTCGGGTCCTAGTATCCATTATGCAAATGAAAATTGACATATGAAGTTGAAAGATATGAAAATTATTTACATCATAATGTTACCTGCCAACATAAGAATCAAAGATTATATAGGTGGTAGCCTATTTATGTATTTATTGCATTCAAATGTACAACCGACTTTTGAAATTGACGTCCACCTGCAGTCTGCTATTTGTTTACAAAATCTCTGTAAGGTCCATTGGATCATAGAGAAATACATTGGATAATGTGTTCGCGCACTCAGTAGACACATTATCAAGTATGCCTTGACTTAGGGAACTCTGTAAGGTCCATTGGATAATGTGTTCGCACACTCAGTAGACACATTATCAAGTAGGCCTTCACTTAGGGAACTAAGATGGCGCTTATACATTGTGGAAGTACAAGCGAAGACCCACCTTACAGCAGCTGTTAGGTATCTAGTGGACCCTGGCATCGGCTTGTTGGACTCACCGCCTTCGTTCACAACGTAAACAACACGATACTTGACAGTCACGGCCACGTGGATAGTTTAAAGAGTTGCGATAATCATGTTCTATACTAATTTCGCTTTGCACTTATCACAGCGTTATTAGCACACCTTGATTGTGGTTTGCTTTACCATGGATATAACGCCAGTTACTTTTCTAAGTCCATGGTTATACATTACATTGTAGTTCATACACCTGTCTTATTTACTGGAATAACGGAGCATGTTAATGTGTTTTTAAAATGCATAGAATAGTGAGTTTTATGTTTTTTTTTTTTTTTTTTGGTTTTAGGGGCTCGTCAACAGTAAGTTTATAATGAGCCACTTTTCCCAAGGAGATACTGGGAGGAGGGTGTAATGCTGATCAGAAAATGCCACAGGTAGGGGGAGGAAAGGGGGGTTCTTCCGTCGCGGTCGTCATCGTCTATGTCATCGTTCGTATTGTCATTGTCGTCGTTGTCTGGATGGTCGTCAAGTAGAGGGAAAGGGTTCTCGACGTCAATTGCTAGAGCTCGCTTTTAGTTCAAGGGAGAATCTATACCAATATTATTTAGCAATTGATCGAACTAAACACTAGGTTTGATTAATAAATTTTATTATGTAGCAATATTTCGATAGGTTTCACTTTTATTCGACTGGCTGACATTATTTACAAAAGTACAAACATCTGACGAAACAACAACCACAGCTATATGGATGAAAAAATATCAACGAATTGCAAAAAAGCCCGTGGTGCAATGACTCCAATGAGTGCCCTTCTTTCGGTGTCTCTAGGTATATTACGGATAGGACAAATGTGAAGGGATGTCCGAGGGCTGTTTAAGAGGACTTAATCGCTTGCATTCCCATAACCGACTGTGGAAAATCTCAGGAAAAAACTTCAGTCAGGATTGTCGGTCCAGACGCGATTTGGAACCGGAACCTCACAAATCAGAGTAGTTTCATAATTTGCAAATTTGTTTTTAAGAGCTAGCCAACCGTAAGTTTATAATGCGCCACTCTAGCTTTAAGAATATGTGGAGGAGGAACCCATTCAGGTCTGAACCTGCCACGGGTAGGGGAAAGAAAGGGGGGGGTTCTCAAATCACAGTGTCACCGTCTTTGTCATCGTTCGTTGTTTCGTTGTCATCGTTGTCGGGGAGGTCGTAAAGGGAAAGGGGAAGTATCTCCGACAAAGATTGCCAGAGCTCGCCTCTAGTTTCGAGATTTAATATACTCCGCTCTTACTAGCTGATGTTGGCGAGGTGGACTCTTTCTCTTGAATCGGCTTTTAGGATTTGCAGATCCATGTGCTCTGGGACAATTCTACCCCGGTTTATGTCGTGTGTTCGATCATTCATATTGCTGTTCTCTGAGTTAATAAAATAAAATTATATAAATAAAAGTTATCGCGAAATGAAAATAATATAAAATTTAAATAAAATTATTTATGTGTGATTAAGTTTTTTTCATTAATTACTTGAAATGAGAACTTTAGACAGTTTTGTCGCCTTATTATATTGAGGAAGTTATTCATATGATAGGGAGAGATTAAATTTAATACCTTTTGTGTTCAGATAGTTTAAGTTCACTTCAAGCTATAGAACTCATGTATTCAAGTCATCATTTGGTACAAGACATCCAATTCTATTTAGAAAAACTAACCTCTTAGGGTTATATAAAAGAGTTTTGCTGGATACCTGGACACGTGGGCATAGAGGGAAATGAACACGCTGATAGGGCTGCCAAGGAAGCTTCCCAGCGTCGCGACGTTGATTTCAATCTAGTTCCCGTTCCAGATGTCAAGAGTGGATTCAAGCAAAGATTGTTGGATTTGCGACAAGCATCTTGGGATGTGTTGCAAAATAACAAATTGCGTAGTGTGATGCCCACATTGACTAACAAAATTCGTCCACCTACGTCTCGACTCTCACGTAGAGAAGAGGTGGTATTGTCTAGACTTCGTATAGGGCACACACGCCTAACACACGGATATCTCTTAACCAGAGAAAAGGTTATTCCCATATGTGACACATGTGATGTACCTTTAACCGTTCATCATATGCTAGCAGAATGTACCAAATATGATGCCTTGCGCACGCAATTTGATCTCTCCCAATCATATGAAGAACTTCTATCATATGATAACGGCGACAAACTTTCCAAATTTCTTATCCAAAGTAATCTATTTAACAAACTTTAATTAACTTCATACACATTTCTTTCTTTTCTTAATTTTCATTTACATACATAACTTTTATTTTGCTATTACTTTCTTCATCTTCAATTTATTTTGTTATTTATACACGTAGAAAACAATCTAATTATCAAACATACCTGTATTAACTCTTCTTATTTACTTTCATTCACAGGCGGCGCAATATGACCTAACCGGTTGAAGCGCCCTAGTTTCTCACGTTATTATGTAAGCGAGATACTATACAGTTGATAACTACTTTTCAACCCTTAAAGACAGTGAACAAAAAGATATTCACGGCTAAACTAAAAACGTCTGCAGGCAACAAGAATAAGAAATGTGATGACTGATGAGCAGCTTTTCTCTAAACTATTCATTGCAAGTCAGCACAGGGAAATTGAATTAGATGACTTTTTTCCGCACGAAAATCAGGCTTGTCCCCCTTCGATTTCAGCAAATGGTGAGCTGCGCATAGGTAACAAAGGCAAACTGACCATTAGGACTCAGAGATTTTCACACATTCACTGATAGTAAACAGTGTCTGCTTTTAATTTCAAAGGCAAGCGGTCTGCCAAGAGAGCAATGTGTGAACTTAGTGAAGAACGCGGCATAGAAGTAATAAATTGCTTTAAACAGAAAATCTTAAATACCTATATTCTTTACTAAATACCTATATCAATTAGTCGATTTGTGATAATAGCCGTAGTGAATTTGTAAACTGTACGTATCATTAATATTTTGAGGTCAAATTCGTGTTCTCTGGCTCAAATTCATATGGACTTGACACCAAACATGATATTATTAGTCGTTTTGAGCAAAATTTTGAGTTCAAAGGTCATTTTTAAAAATAGCCGCCATCTTGGATTCGAAGGGAATTTTAAATGCCTCCACATCTTAAAAAAATCTTTTGGGTACCAGCTTCAACTGAGCCAAGTGCCAAATCGCGTTAAAAAAGGGGAGCATATTAATCAGCACAATAATCATTAACCACCTGTTGAGCACCTCTGGTTGCCGCAGCAATGACTGGCCAAAAAGTAAAAAAATGAATTTCGGTTTTAAATTAAACATTTAAATCATAATAATTTTATGTTAGAAGCATTTACAGGGGTAGGGTAAAGAGTTTCTATGTCGGACCCAATCTATGCCCTAGGTGCCTTACTGGTAAATGCTGGAAATCAAGGTAAAAATATTATAAACAATTAGGGATGGGGGTTGAAAAAATGTGGTTTAGGAAATGAGAATAGGCAGATTGGGTTAAAACACATTAAAACATAATTTTAATAACTAATTTGAATAAAAATTCTTTTTTGGGTTAGAGCTATGAATTATTCTAATTTTAGGGGATGATTTAGGGGGTGTTGGGGGTGAGATATCGCTTGCCTCCCGGCGGATTTTTAATTCTGATATTTTTATCTACCCCCATGCAAAATTTCACGCTGGTATCCGGATTTGCAATATTTTTCCGCTAACAGCTCTCACTACCCATATTATTCTATAACTTAACGGTTGACGCGCCCAAAAAACACCAAAAGATATTACAAATATAATTTTATAATCTAATAGAAGATGACGAACTCACAACAAATAATTCTATTACCTTACATTATCACTGCTGCTTAGTATGACCTCACGACGTCTTGACTCATCTTGTCCGTAGTACTCAGGACGTGTTTGTGTAGTCAACCGTTCAATGTTTAGATGGTATAAATTTTATTTATTTATTTTTAATTAATTTATTTATTTATTTAACGTCTATCCTATTCAGTTATAAAAACTGATTTACAAAGGAGGGCAACTAAATAAATCTAATTACATAGATGCAGACACTACAATAAACTACATTTAAGTAAATATTTGAAATAGTAATATTACAACAATGCATTAAATACTCAACAAATTTGATAACAAATAAAAAGGATATTAAATGCAATTTATGAATTAATCAATATAAAAAAGGGTGGGGAATGAAAAGAAAAGAGAAAAGAAAAGAAAAAGAAAACGAAAGAAAAAAGAAAAAAAGAAAGGAAAAAAGTAAGAAAAAAAAGAAAGAAAGAAAAAAGAAGAAAAAAAACATAAAAAAGAAAAACGAAAAGAAAAATCTGATTTATTAGACGATCCCACTCAAACGAATATGAGGTTTGCCAAAAATCAGGAACAGCAAATCAGGGACGAATCAATCTTTCGCGGAAGAAACCACCGAACGCGAATCTTCATTCTTGTGTTCAACCTTCATTCTTGTGTTCAAATCTTGATAACAATTTAGTACAAAAGATCTTGACTCTAATATATAATTATATCAGATATATAATTATTTAAAATTGTTCAAGTCAAAAACTGGTCACATCAATGATACAGGACACCTAACTCAAGTTGCAAGTTCCACCAGTGGGCGGCAACCAGACAATCTAGGCAGAAAAATATCAATTGAAAACACATTGAATACATCAAAATCAAAGCAATAATGAACAAACAAAGAGAACAGCAAAATCATTAATAAGAACATATGAAGATAAATTGACATTACATAAACACAGAGATACCCACAAATAAATAGTAAAAATCAACTCTTCTTTGTTCTTCGATTCATTATCATTGCTTCAATTTTACTTTTAAATTGTACTATTCCTAGCTCAGTTAACTGGCTTCTAATATCATAAGAAATTGAATTCCAAAATGATACTCCTCTGTACAAGAATGACTTTCTTAATGATTCAGAAATTAATTTAGGAACTTTCAATGAGTACATTAGAATAGAATTTCTATCACGATCAACAAATTGAAAAATATTGGGTAAAATACCTGAATACATACCTTTCAATACTTTGTATGTATTTACCAGTACGCAATATTTCATTCTTTCCTCAATCGTGAAGTAATTTGATTGTAAATCTTGGCTCATAGGAATTGAATCAAACAGATGGTCAATTCTCTTCTGAAGTACAACATATTCGGTAGAAGATCTTACTGCCCAAACCACTAAACATTAATCAATAATAGAGTGAATATAAGAATCTACAAGTAACCTCAACATTCTCTCTGTTATAAACCTCTTCATTCTACTTATAATTCCTATTGCTGATGATACTTTATTACATATATATTCATAATGTTTCTTAAAATTTAAATAACAATCTAAGAAAACTCCAAGATATTTAAATTCATACACTCTAGAAATAAGCTTACCATTACAATTCAACGTCAAATGAATATCATTCATGCTTCTATCATTAGCCTTATGAAAAATCATAAAATTTGTTTTATTATAATTAATATCAAGTTCCTGAGTTTTAAACTAATCATCCATCCTCTTTAAAACTTCTTGAAGACGTCTTACGATCTCTTCAACATCCACACCTTCTAAATAAAAGACCAAGTCATCAGCATTTAAAATATAATTGATTCCTCCCATTATAGTAGATATATCATCTATGTAAAGAATAAATAAAAGGGGTCCTAATATTGATCCTTGTGGTACTCCACAAAATATATTGAATACTTTTGAACTATATTTTGCAAGATTTAAAAACATTTTTCTTTTTAAAAAGTAATCCGCCAATATTGATAACAAATACGGACTTATGTTATACCTGGTTTTTAGTTTTATTGAAAGAGGTAAAAAAGGTACTGAATCAAATGCTTTCCTAAGATCAACAAAAACAGCTCCAACCTTACCATTCCGCTTGTCAATCCCTTTATAGATAAAATCTGTAAATGCTAGAAGGGCACTTTGCGTTGATCTACCTTTCCTAAAACCATGTTGGTTTTCACTTAAACCTTTCACTTAAATCTCTGCCATTTTGTCGGTTTAACTATATTATTTCAATTTCAGAAATATTCCTACCCGCCTCTGGCTGGTTCTGACCAGCACGTACATCATGTGTTCATAGTTTCATATATTTTATTATGCCTAGTTGAATGTACCAGAATATGAGGTCTAGTGAAAACATTTGATCTTTCTCAATCACATGAAGAATTTACAATCTTACTTAACTTAACAAATAATGATAATGACGGCTAAGTTTTTAAATTCATCATTTAAAGCATAATTACTTCAACTAAGTTTAATTTACAATAAACTAATTTAATATTATATTCAAAACTATCACTTCAGTCTCTGTAATTGTATTTTCTTCATAAATTCAGAAAACAATATAATTATGAAATAAACAATTCATTTCACTTACAATATCACAGGTGGCGCAATATAATCAACCCGGTTGAAGCGCCCTAGTTTCTCTAGTCGTTTAATCAACGCGTGCATCACTACAACTGTTTCTAACTCATGTTCCTGCACATTTTGTATTTCTTGTGTGTATCTATTATTATATTAATTATATTTCCGACACATTAATTTAGTTCAATGTGCCAAGAGGATGACAGAAGAGAACATAGCTCCAAGCTCACTCCGTGACTGCCAACGTTAAAACAATAAATATATAATAGCCCTGCCCTATACCTTGACGACCCTCCGGCGACGATGACAATGACACAACGAACGATGACAAAGACGATGACGACCGCGACGTGAGAAACCCCCCTTCCTCCCCTTACCCGTGGCTGGTTCTAACCAGCATGGGTGCCTCCTCCCCACCCCCCTTAGGCTAGAGTGGTGCATTATGACCTAACGGCTGACGCGTCCTTAATCTAAATAAACAAACAATTAAACGAAATGAACTAAAAATATATATGTAAAACTTACGAGGACAAAGACGATATCGACCGCGACGCAAGAATCCCCCTTTCCTCTCTACCCGTGGCTGGTTCTGACCTGAATGGACCCCTCCTGTCTATGGGCGTGTTTGAATTATGGTCCAAGTCCAGGTCTAGGGCCAAGTCCAACTCAGTAGAGCTACCTGCCGGGCAAAGTCAACACTACTTAGTAGGGTTAGGTGAGCATTCGAGAGTTCTTTGTAAAGTATTTGCGTAATTAAAACTATTTGTACATCTTGTAAAAATAAAGAAAAAAAAAGTTTACCTTCAATTAAATATGCATTCGTTTGTTGTTTCGCTCATTGTCTCTGTCAGCCATTTTGAAACGGACCAAAACGAGTGAACACTTTCAATTCCTCGGTCCATTCGCAGACTTGGACCAAGAATGGACCTAGATCTAGACTTTTAAGCCAGAACTTCCTACGCCATTGGCAGAAAATTAGTAGCTTCTACGTTGTTAGACTTGGACTTGAATTTGAACCTAGACCTGGACCTAGACTTGAATTATTATTCAGTCGCTCCATATATCCCGTAGGCTAGTGAGCGCATTATGACTCAATGATTGGCGTCCTCTTAATTCCAATAAACCAAAACCAAAATTCAATTTAATAACTTACGATATCAAAAGCGGCGCAATAATCGTAAGCGCCCTAGTTTCTCTAGCCGTCGTCTTATAGGTTGGATGTTAGTGTAGCTTACAAAGATCTTAGTGTTATAACTTTTCAAACTCACGTTCATGTCCGATTAGTATTTCTGAGTGTATTTTTTATTTATATAATAATAATCTAAAACACATTCATTTAGTTAAATGTGTCAAGAGGATGGCAGAAGAAAACATATTATCTCAAAACTCACTTCGTGACTGCCAACATAAAACAAAAAAATATTAATTTACAATTAAAATTTATAAATACAAAAAAATATCAAAAGTATATATAGCCCCTGTCTGGGCCCGGTGTAGAATTTGACCCACAGAATGGCTCTGCTTATCGTAAACATCAGCAAGCAAATAAATAAACACCTGAACCAAAAGGCGAACTATGGCAGTCGTCGTCAGGGCCGGGGGTTTCTTGTTTCCCCACCTACCCATGGCTGGTTCTGACCAGCATGGGACTTTTCTCCACACATTCCCTAGGCTAGAGTTGCGCATTATGATCAAATGGTTAACGCGCCGCTAATCCAAATATACCAAAAGACGACGATCGCAACAATACGAACGATGGCGAAGCCGCTGACGACCACGACGTCAACTTCACTTCCCTTCCATTATGAGTCTATATCCTGACGGTTGACGAGCAACACAGACAAACCAAAGTATGTTAAATAAATCATTTTGTATCTTCTATCATCGAACTCGCAAAAAATATATCTATTAACTATCAATATCACAGCGGCTCCGAACAACCTCACGGTGAAGGCGCCTTGATTCTCTCGTGTTATAAAATGCTTGAACAATCATGTCCGGGAGTATTGGCAAGACTAGTAACCTATAGTTTCCATAGGAGTAACCGATGTTGGGTACAAATATGTAAGATTGACCCAGAGCATGGGTGTGCTGATAATAAGGCAATAACGAGATAAAGATTATCTCGGAAAGATCAGCTAATAACAAGATAAGTAAATAACTCACCGAATAAAGAGGCGAGCTCTGGCAATCGTCCTCGGGGAATCACATCCCTGCCCTTGACGACTTCCTCGACGACGAAGACTTATCCAAATAAACCAAACCAGATTTCAAGAGTGAATTCAAGCAACAATTATTGTTGGATTTGCGACAAGCATCTTGGGATGTGGTGCATAAATAACAAATTGTGTAGTGTGATGCCCACACTGACTAATAAAATTCGTCCACCTACGTCTCGACTCTCACGTAGAGAAGAGGTGGTATTGTCCAGAATTCGAATAGGCCACACACGTCTAACTCACGGATATCTCTTAACCAGAAAAGGTTATTCCTATATGTGACACATGTAATGTACCTTTAACCGTACATATGCTAGCAGAATGTACCAAATACGATGCCGTGCGCAACCCAGGGTAGAAGTGGCCCAAAGCATGGCTCTGCTAATCGTAAAATGCGATATAAGAGAAAAAGTGCACCTCGCAAACATCAGCTAGTGAGAGGGGAGTATATTAATCCCCGAAACTAGAGGCGAGCTCTAAAAATCGTAGTCGGTTCCCTTCCCGTCCCCTTCCCTTGACGACCTCTCCGACGACGACGACAATGACAACACGAACGATGATAAAAGACGATGACGACCTTGACGTGAGAACCCCCCCCTCCTCCCCCCCCCCTTAGGCTAGAGTGGTGCATTATAACCTGACGGTTGACGCGTCCTTAATCCAAATAAACAAAAAAAAACGTGCGCACGCAATTTGATCTCTCCCAATCATATGAAGAACTTCTATCATATGATAACGCCGACAAACTTTTTAAATTTCTCATCCAAATTAATCTATTAAATAAAATCTAGGTGCCCGTTAGGGCGCCGCAGCCAAGCCGCGGTGCGCTACACACTCAAGCACCTTATACACCAAGCAGAGTTGGGGTGATTTCGAGGTGTTACCCAGCCGTCATGTAACGTGATGTGAACTTGAAAACTATCACAATCGAGGGATTTAGGTACCTGACAACACATGCCAAATTTTATTGGGGTACGATTATTCCTTCTTGGTGAAAAAATGGCTTGAAACATGCTCAAAATCACTTTAAGGATGTTAGCTACTGCCTACTACTGCCTACTACTGCCTACTACTGCCTACTACTGCTCACATCTAATACGTCGGCCCGCGATTCTGACCAGACGGGTGGGACTACAATGTTCATATTTTACATGGACATTAAGGTTATAGAATGATAGTCTCTTTTGAAAAAAAAAGTTGAAAAAGTTTGTTGGAAGGCTTCCAAATAAAGGTTTTAAAATAAGCCTTAAACACTTGGCATACAATCAACAAGTAACCATAGTTACTTGACACTTGTTGACGGTATAAGCAGAGTTAGGCGGGAAAGTGCGATACGTAAACAAATAGCGGACATTTAATATTTTTCTTCTTTGTGTGGAACGAGAAAAGGTGTCATTATACTCTCATAAAACAAATCAGAAACCGTCCCTGGCCTAGGCCCAGATGTGGAAAATTATTTATAATGCAAAAGTGTAGGTCTAAAGTTCCATTTGGCTATAGGACTAGTAAAATTCATACTTACATTACATGTTTGACAAGCCTAGCCAACCCTATGCCAGCACAACATTATGAACTTGCTCAACTGTTTGTTTACATAATTGCAACAATCAAATCATTTCATACAACTTGTCTTTCGATTGGCCGGCGTTTATGAAGGCACTGCCATCTAGAATAAATATAGAACTTTTTCGAGCTCTTTGCTATACGCAAATCTTTTTAAAGTGTTTGGATTTCGTGATACTCTTTCAACCATAGACATCCTATATAATTGGCTAGACCAGCAGTCGGTGGTCCACTTCCGGTACAATTAGAAGCCATCTTAAAATGACAGTTTACATGTTAATCAAATGGGAGCGATTTGTGGCCAAATAGTTCTCAAGATTGCCGCCAGGTTGACAGGTAAGCATACTAGCCTTTAACACCAAATGATTAGTAAATTCCCTTATGCAATCACTTCGTATTGTTTCTTTTGTTTAATACCATGCTGCACAAGCTAAAACCATATCAAACAATCCAGTAAAATACTTTATTGCATTAAAAAAGCATAAATTAAAACACCAAATCGCCATCTTGAAATGGGCCGGTTGAGTCTTCAATTTGCTACGCTCGCGCCTGTGCGGAGGTATAGGAGACTGCTAATCTAGCCTACTATAGGGGTTTAATATCAATGCTTTCAACTCACAACCCATGACGTTTTCCACGATACCGTTCAAGAATACCAATTCCTTCGAAAACGAAAACGACTTCGTTTTCAAATTGCGTTTTCAACTCATCTCCCACGAACTCAAGAATTGGGGTCCAGTCCTTATACCGTCGTTATACCATGGTTATACCACCTATACCCAGGATGTACATGAATCCGGGTCTAGATATTTTACATCCTATATTGTTACTGCTAATACCATAGAATTTAAATCAACTTTGATAAAAATATTATATTTTAGCAAATAATTTTGTAATGGAACTTGAAAAAGTAATGAGATCACACACATAACAAAAACTTGTAGAAATACACCAAACCTTACACACTCAAAAGAAATGAGATCTAAAAAAAGGGCCAAGCTCATCTACCCTTCCACATAAACGTACAGTGTCCCATAACAGCATCCTCGAAAAGCTTGGCAAAATAGAATTTGCATGTTATTACGTTTAAATTAATTAGAAAAAAAGAACTTGGATAAACTATTACGTTAAATTAATAATCGCAAATTCTATTTTGCCAAGCTTTTCGAGGATGCTGTTATGGGACACTGTACGTTTATGTGGAAGGGTAGATGAGCTTGGCCCTTTTTTTAGATCTCATTTCCTTTGAGTGTGTAAGGTTTGGCTGCATTTCTACAAGTTTTTGTTATGTGTGTGATCTCATTACTTTTTCAAGTTCCATTACAAAATTATTTGCTAAAATATAATATTTTTATCAAAGTTGATTTAAATTCTATGGTATTAGCAGTAACAATATAGGATGTAAAATATCTAGACCCGGATTCATGTACATCCTGGGTATAGGTGGTATGACCATGGTATAACGACGGTATAAGGACTGGACCCCAATTCTTGAGTTCGTGGAGATGAGTTGAATTTTAATTTACATCATACACATTTGCTATTACTAACAATTTTATTTTTTACACTTAGAAAACAATCGAATCATCAAACACATCTTTAACTCATCTCATCAACTTTCATTATTACAGGCAGCGTAATATGACCTAACGGGTTGAATCGCCCTAGTTTCTCACGTCGTCGTTTGATGATGTTTTCCAGATTTTTAAATTTATCTTCTTTAAGTTAACTATAAATTCACATTTTAACACATTTAATTTTTTAATTTAAATACATTGTATTTTATTTGCTATCACATTCAACTCGAAGTTAAATTTCTATTTTACTTCAAAAATTTAGAAAACAATATAATATCAAACGCAAAATCAAATTAATTTTCTTATCTTACAATTTCACAGGCGGTGCAACAGGACGTATCCGGTTGTAGCGCCCTAGTTTCTCACGTCGTGATAAAAAACTCATGACTTACTCTTGCTTGTTGCTGGTTCTGACCAGCACAGGCCTCTCCACCCGGCGCCCGGGGTAGAATTGGCCCAGAGCATGGCTCTGTTAATCGTAAAAGGCGATTCAAGAAAAAAAGATCACCTCGCAAACATCAGCTAGTAAGAGCGCAGTATCTTACTCCCTGAAACTAGAGGCGAGCTCTGGTAATCGTCGTCGGGGACCTTGCCCCTTTCCCTTGACGACCCCCCGGCGACAATGACAATGACACAACGAACGATTACAAAGACGATGACGACCGCGACGTGAGAAACCTTCTTTTCCCCCCTTACCCGTGGCATGTTCTAACCAGCATGGGCCCCTCCTCCCCACCCCCTTTAGGTTAGAGTGGTGCATTATGACCTAACGGTTGACGCGTCCTTGAACCTAATAAACTAAATAACTTCCCCTCCATTACTTTCAGTTATCTCTCCAGCATGGGTCTGTCCACACATCCCTTAGTTCACAGTAGCTCACAGTAACCAATCGGTTGGCGCACCTTAAAACAAACCAATACTTAACGTATATGTATCTGAGTTCTTCTACCCCGTCTGGGCCCTGCGAAGAACATAGCGCCGGGGATTCAAAGCTGGTTGCATTCATTAAATAAATACAAAACTAAATAAGGTTCCTTTATTTTATAAACATAGACAAATTATCATCAAACACACCTTTAACTCTTTTAATTATCTTTCAATATCACAGATGGCGAAATATGAACTTACCGGTTGAAGCGCCCTAATTTAATCTTTGTCATTAAATCCTGTGTAAATTAAATTAAACTTAAAACCTTCAGGACCCGGGATAGAATTGGCCAAAAGCATGGCTCCGATAAATGTAATTAAAAGGCGAGGAATGGGACAAAGTCCATTTTGCAAACATCACCTAGCAAGTAGGAGGATCCCCTCATAAACTAGAGGCGAGCTCTGGCGGTCGTTGTCGAGGATCTCTCTCCCTTACCTAGACGACGTCTTTGACTGCAACGAGCACGGCAACACAAACGATGACATAGACGATGACATAGACGATGACACAGACGATGACAAAGACGATGACACAGATGTTTCCCTAGACGATGACATAGACGATGACATAGACGATGACATAGACGATGACATAGACGATGACATAGACGATGACATAGACGATGACATAGACGATGACATAGACGATGACATAGACGATGACGACCGCGATGACCGAATCTACCCTTTCCTCCCCACTCCCGTGGCTGGTTTCTGACCAGCATGGGATTTTTCATCCCACACTCCCTAGATCAAATTGGCGACATTATGAGCTATCGGTTGGAAGGCGCCCTTAATCCATATAAACTGTCTGTCATTCTGCTTGTTTAAAATTAGGGAATGTTGTTTGAATTTCGAAAGTATTCCTACCCGCCACTGGCAGGAACCGACCAGCACGTATATCATGTGTTCATTCAAATCAATTTATTTAAACGTGGCCGCTTCGCGAACGCTTTTTTTAGTTGCATTGATGGATGAGCTTTTTTAAAGTTTTTAGTATTCGTGGGTCTCTTTACTTATTCAAGTTTCATTGCAAAATAATTTTTGTTAAATTAGGAAAAATTTTATTAAGGAGAACTAATTGCTATGGTAATTAGAATGTAAAATATCTGTAGGCCCGAAGATTGCCTAATGAACGCAATGTAGGTGATTGTTGTCCAATTTCTATAGTAACTTGTTTATTATTGTTATACACCTCAAAAAAATACTAAAACCTTTATTTCTATAGATTCTGGATAACTTTTCAACTTTTTTTTTTCAAAAGGTACTACAGCACCATAATCTTAATTTCCATGTAAAATATGAACGTTGTAGCCTTAACCGAATGGTCAGAATCCGCCCAAATGTCACGAAAATATCGCGCTAAAAATTGTGAAAAAAATAAAAGTACGATATTTATAAGAAATATTTCTTCGATTGTACCCAAAAACGTAGCATGTCTAAGTTCAGAGATTTCGAAGGTCCCATATTATTTTCATTGAGATCGCATATGCCGTTTGCCCGTTAGAGAGCCAACAAACAGACAAAAAAAAACAAGCAAAAAAACATTGGAGCTAAATTTTTTGGGGGTCAGTGAAATTAAAGTCTTCGCTTCGCTCATCCAAAAAATGTTGTTTACATCATTCAGATTTCATTTATTCATTTATTTCCATTCGTAAAATAATTTTGATTTTGCTATTACCATCATCACCATAAATTTTTGTTTATATTTAACTAGAAAACAATACAATCATCAAAAACACCATTAACTAATTTTATTAACGTTTTATATCACAGGCAGCGTATAATATGTCCCAACCGGTTGAAGTGCCCTAGTTTCTCACGTAGTCGTATTAAGCAGTCTTTGACGTTGCGCAGAATTCGGGGGCCCACCCGCGACTAAATAATACTGTATACAAGTATTTATTAAAACCACGGTGAAATATTATTTATATCAACAACAACAATTGTTGTAAATTTAAACTAATATTAAAGTCGCTGGGGATTAGTGTGATATCGTTCTGTCTCCGAGCTTCCCGGCGTGCGTTAGCGTCTTCGAAATAGTCGATAAATGTGTCTTCCACCCTCGATACTGAGCAATGTCAAAACACTGAGTCGTCTCTTACTCATTGAGCTTCGCAAATAATTTTTAATTTATTTTAATTCACAGAAAAACTTTTCGGCGTTGATGTTCACAGTCGTTTCTGTCATATTAATTGCAACTGTGTAACTGAAGGAGCCCGCCACCCTGAGCGGCCATACTGATCATCCCTCATGTTGCAACTAAGTATTAACTTTATTCACAGGAACGTATTTCGCAAACGAACCCAAAACAGACCAAATGTCAGATACCGACAGTGTTAATTCGAGCGCTAAGCGCGATACTCTGATCCGATAGGTTTCGAATACTGTCTTGACCGGCAATCCTGACTGAAGGTTTTTCCCGAGGTTTTTCTTAGTTGTTTATGCGAATTTAAGGGAAAGAGTTCACTCAAACAGCCCGCAACGTTCCTAGTTCACCTGAAGAGGGGCATACATTGCACCCTATAACAGTAGATTCCCTCGGTAAAAATAACATTTTTTAATGCCAAAAGGTGACCTGCCACCCCCTCTCCACCCCCCCCCCCCTTAGGTCTGGGCCCGGGGGTAGAATTGGCCCAGTGTATGGCTCCGTTAATCTTAAAAATCGATTTTAGAGAAAACGTCATCTCGCAAACTTCTGCTAGTAAATAAGGAAACTAGAGGCGAGCTCTGGCAAACGTTGTTCCCAGATGTTGCATACCTTTAACTGTACGTCATATGCTAGCAGGATGTACCATATTATATGATGCCTTGCGCAAGCAATTTGATCACTCCAAAACATGTGAAGAACTCCTATCAAATGATTACAGTGTCAAATTTTCGCACTTTAACAAAACAATATACAAAAGGATTTTTTTCTCTCAGTTCTCCTTCCCCGTCTGGGCATGGGGTAGAATTAGCCCAGAGCATGGCTATGCTAATCGTTAAAGCGATTCAAGAGAAAAATTCCATTTCGCATACATCAGCTAGAAACTAGAGGCGAGCTCTTGCAATCGTCGCAGGGGAACTTGACCCCTTCCCTGGACAACCTTCCCGACGACGATGACGACCTCGGCGTTAGAACCCCCTTTTCTTCCCCTACCCGTGGCTGGTTCTGAACAACATGGGCCCTTCCCTAAATCATATGCCAAAGTGGCCCACTTTAGACCTAGCAGTTGACGCGCCTCTCAATAAAAATAAACCAAACATAGCCAAATTTCTCTTATTCATCGAATTTATTACTTTTCTATAATCCAGGCAATATTATACAGCCCACTTAATACAATGTTTTAACATAAAATATCACTCGCCGCGCAATATGGCCTAGTTCCTGTTGTCGTCGTCATCTGAGATCCAACAAACAGGTCGTCGATCCCGGTCATTTTCAAACTTATGAACAGAGACAATTCTCAATAGGAACTTATAGCTATGGTTATTTTCGTGCGAAGTCTGCCCAGGGTGCAATTTCAGCCCTTGCAGGTGTCTTGCTAGATAGAAGTTTTGGAATTTGGATAATTGTGTAAGGGTGTCCAAGAGAAATTAAGAGGATTCAATCCTCTGCATTCGAATTAACGACTGTGGAAAACCTTGCTAATATCTTCAGTCATGATTGCCGGTCCAGACTTGATTTTTAACCAGGACACCCAGAAAAAAAGTCACTCCTCTTAACTAGAAACAACACTGTCGGTGATGTAAGCAGAATGTCTACATACGCAGTCAATTTGATCTCTACCACTCCAAAAACGTAGAACGTATATCATAATTATTATAATAATGGCGAAAGACTTGATCCATTTCTCATTCAAAGTAATAAAAAATATTAGCATCAAACACTCCATAAACTCATTTAATTAACTAACAATATCTCAGGTGCGCAATATGACCCAACCGGTTGAAGCGCCCTTGTTTCTCACGTCGTCGTTCTTCTAGGGCCTTGAATATTGTTTCTGGGTAGAATTGGCCCAGAGCATGGCTCTGCTAATCGTAAAAGGCGATTCAAGAGAATAAGTCCACCTCGCAAAATTAAGCTAGTAAGAAGGTGAGTATATTACTCCCCGAATCTAGAGGCGAGTTCTGGCAATCGTCGTCGGGGACCTTGCCTCCTTCCCTTGACGACCCCTCGACGACGATGACAACTGACACAACGAACGATGACAAAGACGATGACGACCGCGATGTGAGAATCCTCCCCTTACCCGTGGCTGGTTCTGACCAGCATGGCCCCACCTCCCCATATCCTCTATGTTAGAGTGGTGCGAAATGACTTTACGGTTAATGCGTCCATAATCCAAATAAACCAAACTAAATCACCATCATTTTCCTTTTTTCATAAACTAAGCAAATAATTTAATCATCAGACACACCATACTCTTATTTCATTAACTTACAATATCACAGGTAATGCAATGTGACCTAACCGGTTAAAGCGCTCAAGTTTCTCACGTCGTCATATATGGAAGATTATTCGGTCTGTCCTCCCCACATCCCTTAGTTTACAGTGACTTACACAAACCTAACGGTTCGCGTGATATAAAACCATACAAAAAAAGTAAAAACGTATCTTTCTCTTAATTTGTGAGGGCTGTAGCACCAAAGTAGTGCAAAATGTGATACTAATTTTTCCTTTAGCACGCTTACTCAAAAAAATATTTTCTTTCACGTGGGCGATGGATCTGTGTCGGATCCCTTAAAGTATATCCTCCAGGGTTGACCAACATTTTTTTACGGTAAGATTAATATGGTGATGTTGTTAAATGAGAAATTATATTTTGTTTTACGTTGAATACTGAGAAATATGTCCCCTATAATCTGTCAAAAAGATCTATAATCGGTCAAAAAGATATGAAGTTAATCTTAAGAAATTTTTCTTCCAGGGGTGAAAAAAAAAATTCATTTAATATTGCGTTTTTTATGATGCAAAAAGTGATAATAATTTTAGAATTTGCATTTCAACAACGTCTGGGCCCGGCGTAGAATTAGCCCAGAGCATGGCTCTACTAATCGTAAAAGGCGATTCAAGAAAAAAAGTCCATCTCGCAAACATCATCTAGTATGAAGTGTAGTATTTTACTCCCCGATAATAGAAGCGTGCTCTGCATTAGTCGTCGGGGACCATTCTCCCTTCCCTTAACGACCCCTCGACGACGATGACGACAATGACACAACGAACGATGCCAAAGACAATGACGACCTCGATGTGAGAACCCCCTTTCCTCCCCTTACCCGTGACAGATTCTGAAGAGCATGGTCACTTCATCCCCATATACCCTGGGTTAGAGTGGGGCAATTTAAAACGGTTGACGCGTCCTTAAGCCAAATAATCAAACAAAAAAGGATCGATACCCCTTAGGCATCCCTTCACAATTGTCCGAACTAAAGCAAGAAGGAAAATAAATAGTTGACACCTTAAGAACGGGCATGCATTTCACTCGGGCCAAGTCTACCACAAAAATTATTTAAAAAGTTAGTTTTATAACTAACAAACGAAAAACATTGAATTTTTAATCATTGACAGTCTAGTTAAATGACAGGCGTTTAAATATGACCTAATGGTTGAAGCGCCCAAGTTTCACACATTGTGGTACATCTTCTCGCAAACTTCAGCTAGAAAGAAGGGTAGTATATACTCCCGAAATTATAGAGGCGAGTTCTAGCAATCGCCTCCGGGGACCACGCCTTCTACCCTTGACGACCTCCTTGACAACGACCACGACGACGACGACAATGACATCACTTACGACGACAAAGACGATGACGACCGCCGAGTGAGAACTCCCTTTTTCTGCCCTACACGTGGCTGGTTCTGACCAGCATTCCCCCTAGGCTAGAGTGGTGCAATAAATAAAGTTTATGTCGACTTAAATATAAATAAATGTATTATTTTTTTTAATACCTCCCCGTCTTCATCTTGCCCCGAGGTAGATAAACGCACAGAGCAGGTCTCTGCTAATCGTTATAGGTGAGGAAATAAATAAAGTTCATCTCGCAAACATCAGCTAGCAATGAGGGGAGTTACCTTCCTTCCCTCGAATACCTCCAAGACGGCGACGACAACGACAACACGAACGATGACAATGACGATGACGGTGACAACCACGACGTGAGTAACTCCCCTTCCTCACCGTAACCCGTGGCTGGTTCTCACCAGCGTAGGCTCATTCTCCCCATATCCCCTAGGTTATAGTGGCGCATTATGACCTAACGGTTGACGCGCCCAAATCCAAATAATCTATAACACTAAAATACAACAATTTAAAGTTAATTTATAACTTACAATACCAATGGGTGTGCGATATAATCGTAAAGTGCCCTAGCAAGTTTCTCTTGTCGGTTTTCTTTAGGATGAATTAATGTTATATGTTAAACATGTCCCTCCTTACAACTGTTTCAAACCCTCGTTCCTGCACGTGAAGTATTTCTGGGGTGTATTATTATATTTTATATTTATTATATTCCCCAACACATTCATTTAGTAGAATGTGCCAAGAGGATGGCAGAAGAGAACTTACCCCAATATCACATCTTGACTGCCAACGGCCAAAGTTAAAACAATAAATATAATTATTCTCAATTTAAAAACACAATAAAAAAATAACAAACAATATAAACCTAGCCCCAGTCTGGGTTCGAGGCAGAGAGGGGTGGAATGGCCTCGTTGTCTCTGTAGTTGATCCGCGGGTGTTTGCATTGCCCATTCCACTGATTAATATATTTCCTATTAAAAAACTATCAATCTTTGGTGGGTTATCATTCACTCATCGATTGCGTCGAGGCCTACAGGGTTGCTTTGGTCGCTTTGGTTTAATGTCCACCACTGAAAATGACTGACTGGCCCCCGTCTGGGCCCGGGGTACAATTGTCCCAGAGCATGGCTCTGCTAATCGTACAAGGCGTAAAATATGATTCAAGAGAAAAAGTCCAACACACAAATATAAGCTTATGTGGGGCAATATACTCCCCGAAACTAGAGCTCTGAAAGTCGTCAACGGGGACCTCTCCCGCTGGGACGACCACCCCGACGACGACGACGAACGATTACAAAGACGCAGGCGGGGTTGGGGGGCGGGAGGGGGGCGGTAAATCCATTATGAGATTTTGTGGTCGGCAGCTTGGAACTGGGGCAAAGCGCTATAGCCGCCGGACGACCCCCGTCTTGGCTTGGGATAGAATTGCCCCAGAGCATGGCTCTGATAATCGTAAAAGCTATTAAGGAGAAAAGGTCCACCTCGTAAACACCAGCTAGTATGAAGGGTAGTATTTTCCTTCCCGAAAATAGAGGCGAGCTATGGCAATCGTCGTCGGGGACCTTAAACCCTTCCCTTGACGACCCCTCAACGACGATGACGACAATGACACCACGAACGATGACAAAGACAATGACGACCGCGACGTGAGAACTCCCTTTCCTCCCCTTACCCGTGGCTGGTTCTGACCAGCATGGGCCCCTCCTCCTCCCCCCCCCCCCCCCCCCCCCCCTAGGTTAGAGTGGTGCATTATGACCTAACGGTTGACGCGTTATCTGTTATATGCGGCGTTATATGACCTAAACGGTTGAAGCGTCCGACCCCGTCTGAGCCCGGGGTAGAATAGGCCCAGAGCATGGCTCTGCTAAAAGGACAAGGCGATTCAAGAGAAAAGTCCACCTCGCAAACATCAGCTAGTAAGAGGTAATATAAGTATATTACTCCCCGAAACTAGAGCCGTCGTCAGGGACACCTTCCCCAACTCTTGACGACCTTCCCGTCGACGATGACAATGACACCATGAATAATGACCTAGACGATGACGACCGCGACGTGAAAAACCCCCTTCCTCTCCTTACCCGTGGCTGGTTCTGACCATCATAGACCCTTCCTCCCCACATCCCCTAGGCTAGAGTGTAGCATCATGAGCTTAACGCGCGTTGACGCGTCCTTAATCCAAATTTAAAATTTAAAAAAAATATATATATATTGTCACTATCATTATTTCTTTCTTTTAAAAACTAAGAAAACAATCTCATCTTCAAACACATCACACACTAATTTCATTATCTTTATTTATCACAGTAGGCGCGATATGACCTAACCGGTTGAAGCGCCCTAGTTTCTCACGTCGTCGTATTGGATGTTTCACATGCGGCCGCCGAATCCGTGGGTGCTTAGGGGCTGAAGCACCCCCCTTATTGTTGGGAGGGACAATAATCCTTACTGTATAATATACAATAATAATCATTATACATAAGTACAAATAGAAGTACAAATATCTTAATACGTATTTAAAAAAGAAATGACAACAGGCATTCAGAGCGAACTATAAAGTAGAAAATAAATAAATGTACTTTCGTTATAAAATGCAAAGTCTGATGGAAAGATAATATATAAGTTCTGTCACAAATTGTAAGCTGGCGTAAACAGCTGTTTCAAATATTACTGTAACTTTGTAACCAATGAATATGAATCCCCGTCTGGGCCCGGGGTAGAATTGGCCCAGAGCATGACTCTGCTAATCGTAAAAGGCGATTCAAGAGAAAAAGTCCACCACGCAAACATCAGCTATAAAAATAGGGTGTGGTATATTACTCCCCGAATCTAGAGCGATTTTTGGCAATCGTCGTCTGCATGGGACACCTCCCCTTTCCCTTGATGACCTCCCCGGCGACGATGACAAGGATACAACGAATGATGACAAAGACTATGACTACCGCGATGTGAGAACTCTTCTTTTCTTCAGCCAACCCATGGCTGGTTTTGACCTGCATGAGCCCCCCTCCCCATATCCCCTATGAGTGTAGCGTAAAAAAAAAACTGTGGCTGGTTCTGACCAAATGGACTTTTCCTCTCATATCCCCTAGGCTTGCGAACTGTTATGACCTATTTGTTGACGCGAAATTAAACATAGTGAATCAACTAAGAATGTATTAGTTATTTATTACTGTGTGGACATGATCAGTGTTAGTTGAGCCATGCCATTAGTTTTTTGAAATATAATCGAATTATACTCATAATATTTAAATCTTCACATTTATTCAGACGAACTTATTCATAAATATACGTTTAAATGAATCGTGATTAAATCGAGTTTTTTTAAATGAGTCGCCATTCTGGTATAACAAAAATCACGACTCTTGGAAACCTACGGCCTCATTGTTCAGAACTATTGCTCACATCTCGATCAAAATAGGTCAACTTGCGTAGGAGTCTCTAACTCGAGGAGAAAAGGTTGTTCCCAGATGTGGCAAATGTTATATACCTTCAAGGCTCTACAGGACCCTGTATTATTTCGATGCGTTGCAGTGTTTTCGTAGTTCCATTGTATCAAACGATACAATTGAGATATTCCGATAATTTGATTTATTATACTCAGTAAAGACGCCTAACATCACCCGTGTTGTACGTGTTGTAAAACAGACACAACGGCAACACGTCGCTTAGCCTGAAACGTTCAGTTAAGGTGGAGCAATAAAAGGCACTTATAAACTTGTTTTCAATTTTGGAGCCTTCTTTGAATATCAGTATATATTTTCTTTTCTTATTACTATCATCTCTTTCAATTTTTTTTCTTTTTTAATCTTAGAAAACAAATTACTCACCAAACACACAAAAAAGCATGCAACGCATATGACCTAACGGGTTGAAGCGCCCTAGTTTCTAACGTCGTTATGTATTATCTTGGCTGATGATGAATGGGGTCTGAAGAGACCCCCCCCCAGCCAATGCGGGACAAGCTCGCACAATTTCGGAAGAAGAGTTTTATGTTTGTTTTTATACCGTGTGTTACATGTGAGTGTTTTTCATTGTTGTAATTGCAAAATAATCTTATATAATATGTTGTTTAACTTGACATTAGATAATTTTGTTCATTTGTATCAAGGGTATACATACAGGAGAAGGCCAAAGTGTAGCGTATACCCTGAATTTAAAAACGGTATACAGAGAAATTTATATTTATTTTTGGGTACATGCCATTACACTCAGGTATATACCAATCGCCCAAGAACCCCCCTTTCATCCTCCTACCGGTGACCGCAGGTTCTGACCAGCACGGGTCTTATCTCACGACTTCCAATCCCCGTCTGGGCCTGGGGTAGAATTGGCCCAGAGCATGGCTCTGCTAATCGTACAAGGCGATTCAAGAGAAAATGTCCACCTCGCAAACATCAGCTAGTATGAAGGGTAGTATTTTACTCCCAGAAAATAGAGGCAAGCTCTGGCAATTTCGTCGATGGGGAACTTGCCCCCTTCCCTTAACGACCACCCCGACGACGATAACGGCAGTGACAACACGAACGATGACAAAGACGACGAAGACTGCGACGTGAGAAACCCCCATTTCCACCCTTACCCGTGGCTGGTTCTGACCAGCATGGGGTCCTCCTCCCAATATCCCCTGGGCTAGAGTAGTACATTATGACCGAACGATTGACAAGTCCTGAATCCAAATAAACCAAAAACTACTTTATAAACAAACTATCCACATGGCCGTGACTTGCGGGAACCGTGTTGTTTACGTTGTGAACGAAGGCGGTAAGTCCAACAAGCCGATGCTAGTGTTGCTTTTGTTTCTGTAAGGAAATTAACTTCAGTCTTGGGTGTTCATAAAGGCTATGGCATTTGAATGTATAAGATAATTTTAAATAATTTTGCATTGAAATCAAGGAATGTACAGAGCTCAGGTTCTTATACATTATAAGTCTCGTCGCACAGAGAATCATTGGCCGTGGCTCTGTGAACCAGCCTAGGACCCGGGAGAAGATATCCAGCATCGCTCTGCCCAGCAACCGAGGTGTCTACAACCATCTTAGTTGGCGTGTGCGTCTTGATACAAGAAACAATTTAGATCGGGAAGTGCAGCTCGTGACTTTGTCGTGGTTTAAGCCCAATATTTGTGGCTGGTTCTGACCAGCATGAAATATTCCTCCCCATACATTAGCTAGTATGTATCGGGCAGTAGTATTACTCCCCGCGGAACTAGAGGTCAACTGTGACAATCATCGGCGGGGACCTCTTTCTTTTTCCATGCCGACCTCCCGTCGACGACAACAACTATGACAACACGAACGTTGGCAAATACGATGACGACCACTTCGTGAGAATCCCCCATCCTCCCTCCACACTTAACTGGTTCTGACCTTCCTGATTCTACCCATATCCATTAGGCTAGAGTCGCGTATTATGACCTAACAGTTGACGCGCCCAAATCCAAGTAAGCTTGACTTAAAGAAACCGTTCCAGGCCCTACTCGTGGCTGGTTTTGTCCCCATCTTGGGCGGGGTATACTCTGGCAAACTATAAAAACCAAAGCCGAAGCTGAGGCGAGCTCCGTCAGTCGTCAACTAAGACAATTTCCCCCATTCTCATGATGACGACGTCAAGGACAACGACGATACGAACGAAAGCAAAGACGACGACGATCGCAAAGGGGAAACTTAACCATTACCCGTCTTGGCCCGGGGTAGAATTGGCCCAGAGCATGGCTCTGCTAATCGTAAAAGGCGATTCAAGAGAAAAAGTCCACCTCGCAAACATCAGCTAGTAAAAGCGAAGTATATAATTACTGCCCGAAACTAGAGGCGAGCTCTGGCAATCGTAGTCGAGGACCTTGCCCCCTTCCCTTGACGACCCCCCAGCGACGATGTCAATGACACAATGAACGATGACAAAGACAATGACGACCGCGACGAGAAACCCCCCTTCCACCCCTTACCCGTTGCTGGTTCTGACCAGCATGGGCCCCTCCTCCCCCCCCCTTAGGCTAGAGTGGTGCATTATGACCTAACGGTTGACGCGTCCTCAATCCAAATAAACCAACCCACCCAAAATTTAATAAACATCAAACACATTTCATTTTTTATTTATATATTTTTTTCTTTTGCTTTTGCTATCATCTCCATCATAAGAAATCAATAAATAATCATCAAACAATCCATACACCTATTTTTATTATATTACAATATCACAGGCGGTGTAATATAACCTACCCGGTTGAAGCACCCTTATTTCTTTTGTCGTTCTGTTTGATATCCATTTCCCACTTTCTACACGTGGCTGGTTCTGACCAGCATGGGACCTTCTTACCGACATCCCCAATATTCTAGAATGACGCATTATAAAATAAAGTTTTTACGCGCCATAATCTAATTTCACTAACAAAACATAAAATTCATTTCAATGACTAACAATATCACAGGCGGTGTAATATAACCTACCCGGTTAAAGCACCCTTATTTATTTTGTCGTTCTGTTGACCTCCATTTTCCATTTCCTACTCATGGCTGGTTCTGACCAGCACGGGTCCTTCTTACCTATATCCCCAAAAGGCTAGAATGACGCATTATAAAATAACGTTCGACGCGCCATAATCTAATTTAACTAACAAACATAAATTCATTTCAATGATTAACAATATCACAGGCGGTGCAATAATCGTAAGATCCCTAGTTTCTTCAGACGTTGTTTATTTCTTATTTCAATCCCTGTCTCACAACTGTTTCAAACTCACGTTCCTGTACAATCTGTTTCTAGGAAATTTTTTATTATTTATATTGATCATATTCCCAAAATTCTTATCTACTGAAATGTGCTAAGAGGGTGGCAGAAGAGAACATCTCCAAACTCACTTCTTGTCTGCTAACGTATAAATAATATATATATATTTGGATGAGCAAAGCAAAAACTTCAATTTCACCGACCCCCCAAAAAATTTAGCTCGGGTGTTTTTTTTGTTTGATTTTGTTTTTGTTTTTGTTTTTGTTTTCTGTTTTTTTTTCTGTCTGTTTGTTCGCTCTCTACCGGGAAAACGGCATTTGCGATCTTGATGAAAATTGTAGGGGACCTTCGAAATCTCTGAACGTAGACTCGCTACGTTTTTGGGTACAATCGAAGAAATATTTCTCATGAATATCGTACTTTTACGATTTTTTTCGATTTTTAGTGCGATATTTTCGTGACATTTGGGCCGATTCTGACCAAACGGGTGGGGCTACAACGTTCATATTTCACATGGACATTCAGGTAATGGTGATGTATTGCTTTCTGAAAGAAAAAGTTGAAAAAGTTAGCCAAAAATATATAGAAAATAAAGCTTTTAATATAAGTTTTTTGATTTTTTGTACGGTATTTTCGTGCCATTTGGGCCAATTCTGACCAAACGGGTGGGGCTACAACGTTCATATTATACATGGACATTAAAGTTATGGTGTGTAGTACCTTTTAAAAAGAGAAAGTTAAAAAAAGGGTTAGCCAGAATTCATAGAATAAAGCTTTAAATATAAGTTGTTACGGTAAAAATACCAATTAACGAGAAACAAAAGAAACTTGATAACAACCCACCTACAATGCGTAGGCAGAAACAAAAAAGCACTTGCAAAAGTGAAGATATCCCACGCAAACTAAAAAACTTTAAAAAGCTCATCCATCAACGCGGCGGGACTTTAGCGTTTTCCTAGTTATTCAGAATCACATACCGTAGTATTAAGTTTTTTTACAAACTATAAAATCATTAATAAACCAGGGAAATTGGCCCCGGCATGGCTCTGCTAATCGTATAAGGCGATTCAAGAGAAAAGTCGACCCTCGCAACATCAGCTAGTATGAAAGGGTATAGTATTAACTCCTGGAAGATAGAGGCAAGCTCTGGCGGTCGTCGTCGGAAACATTCCCCTTCCCTTTGACAACCTTCCCGACGAGACGACGACAAGACAACACGGACGATGACACAGACGAAGACGGGCCACGACGTGGGGAACCACCAACCCTCGCCTCCCGATTCCCTCCCTTTCCCTCTGTCTTTTTGCCTGAGCCCGGCCTGATTTTGTCACAGGCCAACATGCCCCCCAGACCCCCCGGCCCCTTTTGCCCCCGGCCATCTACTCCACATGCCCCCCCTCTTGCTTGTGGCTGGTTCAACTAGCACCCAAACCCCGTCCACTAGGGTGGGCCGAAAAACAACTTTATTTTTAAGTCGTAATACCGCGGGAAAGTTTGCGAAAATAAAAAATAAATTTAAAAAATCGGTTTATATCTTCCGGTCGCGCATGTGCTCTAAAAATTTTCCAAAATTTGGATTTTTTTTTTTTTTTTTTAATATCGCGGAAAAGTTGCTAATTGGGAAGACTAAAAAGAGGGATTTTTTTCTATTTTAAATCGGTTTATATCTTCCGGTCGCGCATGTGCTCTAACTTTTCCAAAATTTTGAAAAATTCACATTTTTACGATAATTTTTTAACATTTTTAAATTATCCGCTTCCGAATGTAATAGCTCGAATTCTTAAAAAAAAAAAAATTTTCTATGTTAAAAATATTAAAAATTATCGTAAAAAATGTGAATTTTTCAAAAATTTTGGAAAATTTTGGAGCATATGCGCGGACCGGAAGATATAAACCAATTTTTTAATTTTTTTAACCCTTTTTAGTCTTCCTAATTAGCAACTTTCCGCGGTATAACAAACTAAAAAAAATAAATAAAAAATCCAATTTTTCCTAATTTGGAAAACTTTAGAGCAACATGCGCGACCGGAAAATATGAACCGATTTTAAAAAAAAAAAATTTTAGTTTCCACAATTCGCAACTTTTCCGCGGTATTAACGACTTTTTAAAAAAAAAAAAAAATTTTGGCCCACCCTACTGTCCACCTTGCATCTCCCCACGTCTGCCCTTACGTTCCTTCCCTTTGGAAAATATATAGTTATAAACAAAACTAATAAAGATCTACATTATCACAGAAGGCGCAATATAACCTTACGGTTGACGCGCCTTAAACTATTAAACATCAAACAACAACAACAACAGAAGAATACGATACACGTTTAAAGAAAGAAAGAAAGAAAAAAGAAAGAAAGAAAGAAAGAAAGAAAGAAAGATCCCCGTCTGGGCCTGGGGTAGAATTGTTGGCCTATAGAGCATGGCTCTGCTAATCGTAAAAGGCGATTCAAGAGAAAAAGTCCACCTCGCAAACATCAGCTAGTAAGGAGTGAAGTATTACTCCCCGAAACTAGAGGCGAGCTCTGGCAATCGTCGTCGGGGACCTTGCCCCCTTCCCTTTACGACCCCCCGGCACGATGACAATGACACAATGAACGATGACAAAGACGATGACGACCGCGACGTGAGAAACCCACCTTCCACCCCTTACCCGTGGCTGGTTCTGACAAGCATGGGCCCTCTCCCCCCCCCCTTAGGCTAGAGTGGTGCATTATGACCTAACAGTTGACGCGTCCTCAATCCAAATAAACCAAAAAAAAGAAAGAAAGAAAGAAAGAAAGAATAAAGAAAGAAAGATAGAAATAGTATAGCCGATTTTTGAAGGGTTGTAGCTTCTTTGATACAGAGAAAGTGTTGGCTGTATTGCTGAACGTTAGCAAGCGTTTCTGTCACCATAGTGTGTTACCTTTGTAATAAAAATACAAAATTTCTTGTTTATGTCCCCCAACGATATGTTTTACACTGTGAGATACGATCCAGCCTTTGGTAGGGGGATAAAAGGAAATGTTACCGAGTACCCAGCACATGGCTCGCTCACTCGTCTAACATCGATTTTGTCCTTTTCATAGAGGGTGTACATTATTGTGTGGCTCGTTGGTCTTGTGGTTAACGTCTCTGCTTCCAGTGCAGTAGGTCCAGGGTTCGATTCCCGCTCTAGGCAAGAGTTTTTTCTTCTGATTTAGACTTTCATCTGTTCTTGGCTTAGGAATTTGTAAACGGTGACTTTGGAGCCTTCCTAGCAATAAGGAACATAATAAATTCTAAGGTTGTTCCGAATAAGCCTTGTTGATTCTGGGGCTGTCCGCGGGCTGCAATCGTGTCCAGCTTGATTGATCGGTGTTTCCTACTTAAATACGCCGGTCTCTATAGTTGGTCAATGTTCGCTCGTCGATGTGTCGGCGCCTGCAGGGTTGGCTTGGTCGGTTTTAATCAGTTCTGTGACAGTGGGTGTTGATATTTGGAATTAAATGCACATGACAGTCGTAATTCTATCATAATGAAGTCAAATTTACCGTATTCCGTCATAAACAAATGATTAAAATAGCAGATTGTGATAGGCGTTTGGTGGAGGTGCCGGGTAGAGCGAGAAAAGTTGAAACTCCATAAGAATAGCATTGTTGGTGGAGGCGCCGGGTCCTTACTTATTAATTAAAATATTTCAATTTCGGAGGGTGAGGTATTATTGCTGTGGTATTTTGTTAAGAATAGCGCACGTGTCGGTGAATTAATAAATTGTGTATCAGATATGAAGGTCAGTGTACTATAAGCAACAAATCGCATCTCAGTACTTGTACTTGCTGTACTTATTAAACAGAGTGGACTTTCATAAACGCGTATATCATTATGTGTTTAGTACCTACACAACTATTTAAAACTACTTTTGCAGCTTAGTACTAGGAAAACGCTAAATTTGATGTTAGACAAGTGAGCGAGCCATGTGTCGAGTAACTAGGAACATTCCCATTCTTCTTTCTCTCTACGTAAGGCTGGATCCAGCATAAGTCTTTCCTCCCTAGCCTATCATAGGCTAGAGTGGCGCGTTATGGACCTACAGCTGACGCGCCTTTATACCAACTAAATTCAAAACTAGTAAATAAATAATAAATAAATAAATTGTATTTAGAGTCTACCCACTCAGTTATATAACTGATTTTCAGTGGAAGACTTTGAATCAAAGCGACGAAGCCAACCCTGTAGGCCCCGACGCAATCGGCGAGTGAGCGATAACCAACCAAAGATCGTTATTTTTAATAGGAAATATAGCAATCAATTGTATGGACAGTGCAAACACCCGCGAATCAACGCAAGAATCAACAAGGCCGATTCAGCACAACTCTGAATTTATTATGTGCTTCGTTGCTAGGACGGCTCCAAAGTCACCGTTTACAAACTCCTAAGACAAGAACTGATGGTCTTAAGTCCAAATCAGAAGTTAAAAAACTTCTGACTCTGGCGGGAATCGAACCCTGGACCTTCTGCATGGGAAGTAGATACGCTTACCACAAGACCAACGAGCCACACAAGACCAACAAGCCACACTGATTATATTTTAATAATCAATGAACTTAAATTCTAATGTTACAGGACACTCAACACATGACTTACTCACTCGTCTAACGACTTTGGCGTTTTCCTAGGACTAAGGTCAAAATATCCAATCTAAAATATAGTTGATCCCAATTAATATTTATTGAAAATAAATAATGTAATTGCGCGAAAACATAAAATAACCACGACCTACAACTCACGTCGCAATCGAACTGCGTGATTAGGTCAACCAGGTCCAAGGTCTACTAGATCGGCGGAGAGAGGCGGAGATCTAGTAGACCTTGCCCAGGTCAACAGGCGTAGGAATCTTGAAACTCTCCGTCAACAAGGCGGTGGACGAAACATTGTCGCACTTTCATTTGTTTTTAACTTTTCTCGGCCAAGATAGTCGAGTTTGGTTCTCTAAACGTAGATTTAACCAGATTTTGTATTGAATACTGACTATTTAATGCTATTTTAACAAGTACATTGTTCATTGAAATATCATACAGCAAGGATGGAGCAAAAACAGAGGTTAAATTCTTCACTTGGTTCACATTTTAACTCGTCGAAAACTATTGGCTTTGTAACATTGGCATTTTTCTCTTGTCGCCATTCAGCTAACGTTTTATTTTGGTCCCTTGTAAAGCATAGGTGTACGCCCCACATCCCTACCCGCCTGTGGCTGGTTCTGTCCAGCACGAAACTGTCCTTCAAAAAAGTCCCGATATTCTAAAATATTTAATCACATCGTTGCCCTTACTTTACTGTCTGGTTCTGTCCAGGGACTGTCCAACTACAAACCCCCGAGATTTTAATCGAATCAATCACTCCCTGGCCCTTACTGTCCTGTTTTGTCCAGGGACTGTCCTCCCCACATCATCTAAGCTGGAGCCAAGGCGATTCATAAAAAAATGTCCACCTCGAAAACATCAGCTAGTACGAGCGGAGTATACTACTCCCCGAAACTAGAGGTGAGTACTGACAATTGTCGTCTGGGACACCTTCCCTCTCCCTTGACGACTTCCCCGACGACGATGACAAAGACGATTACGACCGCAACGTGAGGACAACCGTTTTCCTCCCCTCCCGTGGCTGGTTCTGACCATCATGGGCCCTTCTTCTCCTTATCCCCTAGGCTAGAGTGGTGTTTTATGACCTAACGGTTGTCGCGCCCATTAAAAAACAATTATCACTCGAAGTTATATTATTGAACAATATTTACCCCGTCTGGGCCCGGGGTAGATTTGGCCCAGAGCATGGCTCTGCTAATCGTAAAAGACGATTCAAGAGAAAAAGTCCACCTCGCAAACATGAGCTAGTATGAAGGGTAGTATTTTACTCCCCAAAAATAGAAGCGAGCTCTGACAATCGTCGTCGGGGACCTTGCCCCCTTCCCTTGACGAACCCTCGACGACGATAACGACAATGACACCACGAATGATGACGAAGACAATGATGATCACTACGTGAGAACCCCCTTTCCTCCCCTTACACATGGCTGGTTCTTAACAGCATGCCCCCCCACCCCACCCCTAGATTAGAGTGGTGCGTTCTGACCTAACGGTTGACGCGTCCTTAATCCAAATAAACCTATTGAACAATATTCAATTTACATCATACACATTGAATTTGTTAATTTATGTCCATTCAAATATATAAAAAAAAAATTATTACTTTCATCACCATCATTTTGATTTCTTATTTATACACTTAGATAACAATACATTCAACAAATTTTATGATTTTTCATTAGGCTAATGATAGAAGCATGAATGATATTCATTTGACGTTGAATTGTAATGGTAAGCTTATTTCTAGAGTATATGAATTTAAATATCTTGGAGTTTTCTTAGATTGTCATTTAAATTTTCAAGAAACATTATGAATATGTATGTAATAAAGTATCATCAGCAATAGGAATTATAAGTAGAATGAAGAGGTTTGTAACAGAGAGAATGTTGAGGTTACTTGTAGATTCTTATATTCACTCTATTATTGATTATTGTTTAGTGGTTTGGGCAGTAAGACCTTCTACCGAATATGTTGTACTTCAGAAGAGAATTGACCATCTGTTTGATTCAATTCCTGTGAGCCAAGATTTACAATCTGATTGCTTCACGATTAAGGAAAGAATGAAATATAGCGTACTAATAAATACATACAAAATATTGAAAGGTATGTATTCAGGTATTTTACCCAATATTTTTCAATTTGTTGATCGTGATAGAAATTCTATTCTAATAAACTCTTTGAAAGTTCCTAAATTAATTTCTAAATCATTAAGAAAGTCATTCTTGTACAGAGGAGTATCATTTTGGAATTCAATTTCTTATGATATTAGAAGCCAGTTTACTGAGCTAGGAATAGTTCAATTTAAAAGCAAAATTGAAGCAATGATAATGAATCGAAGAACAAAGAAGAATTGATTTTTACTATTTATTTGTGGGGCATTGTCTCTGTGTTTATGTAATGTTAATTTATCTTCGTATGTTCTTATTAATGATTTTGCTGTTCTCTTTGTTTGTTCATTATTGCTTTGATTTTGATGTATTCAATGTATTTTCAATTGATATTATTCTGCCTAGATTGTCTGGTTGCCGCCCACTGGTGGAACTTGCAACTTGAGTAAGGTGTCCTGTATCATTGCTGTGATCAGTTTTTGACTTGAACAATTTTAAATAATTATATATCTGATATAATTATATATTAGAGTCAAGATCATTTGCACTAAATTGTTATCAAGATTTGAACACAAGAATGATGGTTGAACACAAGAATGAAGATTCGCGTTCGGTGGTTTCTTCCGCGAAAGATTGACTACTCCCTGATTTGCTGTTCCTGATTTTTGGCAAAAATCATATTCGTTTGAGTGGGATCGTCTAATAAATCAGTTTTTTTCTTTTCGTTTTTCTTTTTTAATTTTTTTTTCTTTTTTTCTTTTCTTTCTTTTTTTCTTTCTTTTTTTCCTTTCCTTTTTTCTTTTATTTTCTTTTCTTTTCTTTTTTCTTTTCTTTTCATTCTCCACCCCCTTTTTTATATATTCGATTCATTCATAAATTGCATTTAATATCCTTTTTATTTGTTATCAAATTTGTTGAGTATTTAATGCATTGTTGTAATATTACTATTTCAAATATTTACTTAAATGTAGTTCATTGTTGTGTCTGCATCTATGTAATTAGATTTATTTAGTTGTCCTCCTTTGTAAATCAGTTTTTATAACTGAATAGGATAGACGTTAAATAAATAAATAAAAAAAAAAATCCCACTATTAACTCATTTCATTCACTTTCAATATCACAGGCGGCGCAATATGACCATACCGGTCAAAGCGCCATAGTTTCTCACAACGTCGTCCTATCATCGTTTGCTTTTTTGTATCATTCGTCGTCGTTTTACCCTATCCAATTCCTTTGGCGAGCTTCCCGACGTCAGACCGAAGACAAGGTCGACCACGACTTGATGACACCTCCATTCCTCTCCCTCCGTCCCTCGGCTAAGTCTGGGTACATTTGGCCGAGAGCATGGCTCTGCTATTTGTAAAAGGCGATTCAAGGGATAAAGTCCACTTCGCAAATATAAGCTAGTGTAGGGCAGTACACTTCCCGAAACTTGAGGTGAGCTCGTCGGGGACCTCTCCCACACCCTTGATGGTTAGGTCATAATCTTGAATTCCGTGACCACTTTTTCGCAAGGATGGTTTGACGATTGATTTGACTACTATGGACCATTTAGAAAAAAATAAGCCCCCATGTCCCTCCCAAAAATCCCGGCAATTTTTACTAGAGGCCAAAATCCAATATGGCTGCCGGGCACACTCTTGAAAAATTAAATTTTGAACCAGAGCAAGTAGAATCATGTACAAAGACATTTTTTCGATTAAACTGACGACAAGGATTCAGAATATGATATTAGTTTGACGCTACGACGCCATTTTGTACCAGAAATACAAGATGGCCACCGGCGCCATTATGACAAATTAAGTTTTGAACCAGAGCATCTAGAATCAAGTACAAATACACTTTTTCTTGTAAATTGACCACAAGGATTCAGAATGTGACGTTAATTTGACGTACGATATCATTTCGACACATAAATCCAAAATGGCCGCCATCCAGTGTAGCAAACATTTTACGTTTGTACTTAAGCAACTACCACCACAAGGATCTCTTGCTGTAAAGTACCATTATTTTACCATGAGATGGTATTTCAGTAAATTTTCTATTACAAATGACAACGCAACCTCGACCGCAACGTAAATAAAAACCGAACTTAAGACGTCACAAATTGTCTTTCGTTGAAAATTAATGTTATTTTACCACTGTAACACTGTTTTGACTTGGTAATTAAGACAATAATGTGCCCCCGAGAGGTGTGATCAATCTTAATTGAGGCATCCTGCCATACTATATTCAGGATCAGACGAATTTGTGCAATACCCCATTTTCTTCAGTAAAATATCCTCCAACAGGTTGCTGCCATCATCCTCGCTCTCTTCAACTGGCCCTAGTGCAGGTAGATGAGCTAGGAGAGCAGGTCGCCTGTGGTGGACAACGACCACCCACAAGTTCCCAACCATGCCCAAGTGGTGAGAGGTGGTCCTTCTTGGAACGGTGGCGCACAAGATACGCCAAGTAGTTAGCACGGAGGCAGTGTTGGCGTCAGCTATCTGCATCTGGAGGGAGAAGGATGAATGATTTTGTTCTTTTCAGTGTTCTCCACTTTGCTAAATGGGCTTCAGCCATGTTGGTACTCTTTATGTCGCCATATATGACATGTCGTGTGAACTGGAAGAGCTTCTCTAGTACCTCGTCCTGAAGGTCGAGTCTATCTCCGCACCTCGAGATCTGTTGTCGGGCCACAGGAATTTTTGTCATTCGGTCAAACACCGATTTCCTACTTTTGCTGTAGAAGCCGGAGTTGGCTTCACAACTTACCATGCAGTTAGCTGCACAATACAATCTGCCATCTCGTCATTTTACCAGGAACGACATCAGATTGTCTTCTGTTTCTTCTTGAAACAGAGCATTCCGTTCAGCTGCCGCGACATACATCAGTATTGACAGTGTCAATGACAACAGGCCGGTATAGCCGGACTCGCGCAGAGCTGCGTAAATCGAAAAGATGATAGTGTCAGCCTCAGACTGGTCAAAGCTTTAGTTCCCCATTAATTGTTTGATTGACCAGTTGGTGCAGTAGGAACCAACAGAGTATAGATAGACAATCTTTGTATCAACTATCTCTGAAAGGTCTGTTAGATAGTCGCATATCAGTTTTTACAGCGGCCTCTTGTTGCCGTCGCTAAACACAGCAGCGTTTTGAATGCTCGGGCAGATGGGAAAGGGTCGCTGAATTCCATGTACCTACATATTGGGGATATATGCCTTACCCTGTACCCGTAGGTCCCATTCTTGGTGCAATATCTTTAGTTGGTCATTCACACAGATGGCACACTCAACATCTCTATGGCCGGCAAGGATGATGGATGACACCATATGGACGTAATCCGACCACTTGTATGGGGCGCCATATTGCGTCTGTCGGTCTTGTGCTGATGGAGTTGCAATCCTCCACAGCATGCCCATGTCGATGAGAGCGGTGTAACGTTCCTGCAGATCTACTGATTGCAGAGAGTCTCTGAATGAGCTTCCTTTTCTGTGTCTTCCTGTATGTGTCGTTAGAGTTGAATAGGGCCATACATTCATCGACGACACGATGTTCCAGCCACTCAGCGAGGCCCACGAGTTTACTGACATCAACCGGGTCGATTACTGACTTAAGAGCGCTCCGCTCCATTTCAGCAGCAGCAGCTCTCACTTTGAGTACGTCCCCATGCTTGTCCGTTTCTGTCATCTTGGCAAACGTTTACCGCTTGCTCAAAGAAAAGGGTGCATTAAGGGAGGTATTCTTACTGAACATCCAATCTGGCAAGAATCTGGTTAACTTTTCCTCTCCTGCAGCATAGGCAGAGTTACAATCTGCAACGCGCTCATCAGAGGCAGGCATGGCGGACTGAAGGCACCCACCTGTATATAGGTGGGTGAAGCTTGGTTGAATGGACAGGAGTCAAACTCGTGCATGCATGCATTCCTCATCGTCTCGTAACCGTTTGGGACCGCATTCCACGGGCTTCAACTTTTTTATTTTTTATTTATTTTTGGCCATGGCGTTATCAGCCGCTTGGACCCGGGCCACATTATTCACATTTCTGGAGTGCACCAGCTGCTGGTTTTCATTCTGGAGGATGGAAAGCCAGCCAGACTTCATGTTGATGCCCTTGTTCATGGTTCATTCGATCCACATGACCCAGGCCATGTTAGAGCAGGGGTTGCCTGTAATAGACTGAATAAAGTCAGTACGAAAAAAGACGACCTGATCAAAGAAGCGAGCTGTCAGCATCGCCCAGAAGTCAGAAAGACATCTTCCATACCTATCTTTGTACGCAACCAACCTCGGCAGCATGGCGCTGCACTAGGGCCAGTTGAAGAGAGCTATAGGATGATGATGACAGCAACCTGAAGGTGAATATTTTACTGAGAAAAGCAGGTATTCCATGGAATCGTCTGATTCCGAATAAAGTATGGCAGGATGCCTCGATTCAGACTGATCATACTTCTTGGGAGCACATTTTGGTCTTAATTACCGAGTCAAAACAGTGTTACAGTGGTAAAATAACGGTATTTTTCAACGAAAGACAGTTTGTGACTTCTTAAATTCAGTTTATATTTACGTTGTACTGTCATTTGTAATAGAAAATTTACTGAAATACCATCTCATGGTAAAATAATGGTACTTTACAGCAAGAGATCCTTGTGGGGGTAGTTGCTTTAAGTACAAACGTAAAATTTTTGCTACACTGGATGGCGGCCATTTTGGATTTATGTGTCGAAATGATATTGTACGTCAAATTAACGTCATATTCTGAATCCTTGTGGTCTATTTACAAGAAAAAGTGTATTTGTACTTGATTCTAGATGCTCTGGTTCAAAACTTAATTTGTCACAATGGCGCCGGTGGCCATCTTGTATTTCTGGTTCAAAATGGCGTCGTAGCGTCAAATTAATATCATATTCTGAATCCTTGTGGTCAGTATAATCGAAAAATGTCTTTGTACATGATTCTACTTACTCTGGTTCAAAATTTAATTTTTCAAGAGTGTGCCCGGCAGCCATATTGGATTTTGGCCTCTAGTAAAAATTGCCGGGATTTTTGGGAGGGACATGGGGGCTTATTTTTTTCTAAATGGACCATAGTAGTCAAATCAATCGTCAAACCATCCTTGCGAAAAAGTGGTCACGGAATTCAAGATTATGACCTAACTATGACGACCACCCCGACGACGACGACCATGACATTACGAAAGATGACCTAGACGCAGGCCGCGACGTGAGAAAGTCCCTCTTCCCTCGTCTTACTCATGGCTTGTTTTAAAACAGCTTTGCACTTCCTCCCCACATCCTCTAGACTTGAATGGTGCATAATAACCTTACAGTTGACGCGCCAATTATCCAAATTAACTATACGGGTTCTATCATTGAGTGACAAGAGTGGATACAAGCAACGATTTTTGATTTGCAAAGTGCATCTTGGGATGTTGCGCAAATTAACGTCTAACTCACGGATATCTCTTAAACCAGAGACAAGGTTGTTCCCAGATTTGACACATGTGATGTACCTTTAACAGTACATCATATGCTAGCAGAATGTACCAAATATGATGTCTTGCGCACGCAATTTAACCTCTCCTGATCACATGAAGAACTTCTATCATATCATATGATAAAGGCGACAATTTTTTCTATATTTCTCATTTTAAAGTAATTTATTTATCAAAATAATTAATATCAAACACTTATTTTATTTTTTCATCCAATTCAATAATTTTTCAGATGGTATTACAATCATCTTCAACATTTTCTTTTATATAACAAACTTAGAAAATAATAAAATCATCACTCATTTCACAATATCACTGGCGTTGAAATATGACCTTACCGGTTGAAGCGCCCTTGTTTCTAATGTCGTCATACTACACCTTGGGAATGAATGTCCATGTTCTTGACACAACGAACCGTACTCGTACCCGCTGTAACTTCTCGTGTGAACACTCTCAAATGTGTATTATATTTATTTACCTCTTACAACAGGTATTAAAACCCACAAGTGTTGGATATAACTAAAACTAAACAATTAAAAAATATACAATTCAAAACAATACAAATGCGTTACCTATAGTGGCGTAACTTTAAATCATAGGCCATGGTCAAAAATATATCTGGAGACCCATTGGTGTAACCCAAAAATAATTATGGATATTCGCTCCTGCGTGGGAGAAGTATACATGATTTGTACAATGTGGGTCAGAGAGGGACCCCCCCCCCCGCACCAATGTGGATCCAGCGCACACAGAGTGCAACGGAAGATGTGGCTTAAGCACGTTATTTATAACATGTGTTAGTGGTGACTGGTGATGATGGTTGTGATTGCATATTATGTTATGTTCTGTGACTTGACATTGGCTTTACCCCCGTCTGGGCCCGGGGTAGAATAGGCCCAGAGCATGGCTCTGCTAATCGTAAAAGGCGATTCAAGAGAAAAAGTCCACCTCGCAAACATCAGCTAGTAAGCGGGGAGTATATTACTCTCCGAACCTAGAGGCGAGCTCTGGCAATCGTCGTCGGGGACCTTGCCCCCTTCCCTTGACGACCCCCCCGGCGACGATGACAATGACACAACGAACGATGACAAAGACGATGACGACCGCGACGTGAGAAACCCCCCTTCCTTCCCTTACCCGTGGCTGGTTCTGACCAGCATGGGCCCCTCAACCCCCACCCCCCTTATGCTAGAGTGGTGCATTATGACCTAACGGTTGACGCGTCCTTAGTCCAAATTAAAAAAAAAAAACATTGGCTTTACTTATAAGTACCAAGTGTGCATGCAGGCGAAGAAGGTGCAGGTGTAAGTGTGGCCCTACAGATGCCCTGGATTTGGGAAATGTATAATATACTGCATGAGGAATATATTTTTCTTTTAGGTTTACGCCATATACTTGCGTATAACCGACATTGTTGACGCGAGCGTTAAGCGCGCGACTTTGATTCGGGAGTTTCCACGTGCAAACCCGTCGAGACAGGCAATCCTGACTAAAGTTTTTTTCCGAGGTTTATCTCAGTCGTTAATACGAATGCAAAGGATTGGGTCTTCTTAAACAGCATTCGCTCATCTTTTCACAATTTTCCTATCCGCAACATACCTAGTTAGACACCTGAAGAGGAACATGAATTACACACTGGGCAGATTTCCAACAAAATTATTATTCTCGCGTATATTTCCATGACCTCAGCTGGCCCCGTAGTAGAATTGGCCCAGAGCATGGCTCTGCTAATCGTAAAAGGCAATTCAAGAGAAAAAGTCCACCTCGCAAACTTAAGGTAGTATATTACTCCCCGAATCTAGAGGCGACCTCTGGCAATCGTCGTCGGGGACCTTGCCCCCTGCCCTTGACGACCTTTCCGACGACGATGACAATGACACAACGAACGAAGACAAAGAAAATGACGACTGCGACGTGAGAATCCCCCCTTCCTCCCCTTACCCGTGGCTAGTTCTAGCCTTCATGGGCTCCTCCTCCCCATATCCCCTAGGCTAAAGTAGTGCAGTATGACCTAACGGTTGACGCGTCCTTAATCCAAAATAACCAAAGAAAATCTATTCAACAAACATATCGCACACTAATTTTATTAACTTTTAATATCACAGGTGGCGCTACATGTCCTAACCGGTTGAAGTGCCCTAGTTTCTCACGTTTTCGTCATATTTGTGAGATAGAATAGAATAGAATAAAAACAAATAGAATAGAATAGAATAGAATAGAATAGAATAGAATAGAATAGAATAGAATAGAATAGAATAGAATAGAATAGAATAGAATAGAATAGAATAGAATAGAATAAAATAGAATAGAATAGAATAGAATAGAATAGAATAGAATAGAATAGAATAGAATAGAATAGAACTTTATTTGTAAAAGAGTATCAATTACAAAACGGCGAGGTTCGAACACTGTTCGCTCTTCCACCTAACCAACCACTACATTAACATAAGAATAAAAATAATAAGTTTAGATTTTGTAAGAACAACTTAATACGACAAACTAACTAAACATTAAATTGTATGAATATAATATAAATACTAATACAATGCATCATGATAAGTACAATTGGTTCATTTCTAAACATAGAAGAAATATAAAGCATACTAATACAGTAGCACTATAATATACTAAGATTATTGTTCATATTGTTCATTTTAATGCAAATGTTAAAGATACACACTATGTTTATAGTAGCACGATATAACTTGCCAATTAATTACTTTAACAATTAAAATCTATGATATACGAAAAACAAGTCAAAATAGTGATTTGCCGTTAGTATTTCAAATCGCAATCTTCTATTTTAGACCTTACAATCTAGGACACTACTAGAAATTACTTCTTAGTTATAGTTAGCATAGACATACTGTTGGCACTGTTTTTTAAAGAGGAAGGGGCTGTTCAATTTCTGTTTAATGTTATCAGGCAACTCATTCCATAGTTTAGGGGCCAGCACTGAGAATGAGGTAGCGGCAGTTGCTGATCGATGAAGTGGTATCTCAAGTAACTTGCGTCGTGTATTGTAGCTATGGTGCATGTTTGTGCATTTAAATTTTTCGTATAGATAAATCGGTCTCTTGTTTCTGATTATTCTGGCTATATTACAAAAATAGTGATGGATCTGCCGTTGTTTAATGTTTAAGATTTTATGTTTTTTATATAAATGGCTAATTGGTCAAATTTCCAGACGTTGCATGCTTAACGTACGGATGCGTTTTGGAACTTTTGCATTTGTCTTGATACATTCTCGATTATGCCCATATAAACAACATCGCCATAGTCAAATAGGGGTAGATTAGTGCACTTATTAACTTTATCTTCACATTTTCACTCAATAGGGATTAAAAATGAAATAACGATCTAAGTATACCATATGCTTTTAAGCACTGTTTAGTTATGTGCTTTTTGAAAGAAAGATGTTTGTCAATAATAATCCTAAGATTCTTTCCATAGGCCTAGTCTGAAAGAGGTAAAATAGTACCGCGCAAATTGTTATAGCAGGAATAGAATTACAGGAAAGCAAGTTTTTTAGAATGACTTCGTTATGTTTATTTCCTACCAACACGGCTGTTGATTTACCAGCGTTGAAGTTTAATCCATTGGTTTTAGCCCATTCATCAAGTAAATTAAGATCGTCGTTAAAGTTGTTGAAGCATAATTCTACGTTTTTCCTCTAGATTTTCAAAATACGTTGAAACGCCCAAGTTTCTCACATCGTAGTACACCTTCCCTCAAACATCAGCTAGTAAGAAGGGTAGTATTTTCTCCCCGAAACTATAGAGGCGAGTTCTGGAATCGCCGTCGGGGACCATGCCTTCTATTCTTGACGACCTCCTTGACAACGACGAAGACGACAATGACATCTCAAACGATGACAAAGACGATGACGACCGTCATGTGAGAACTCTCCTCACCTCCCCTAAACGTGGTTGGTTCTGACTTAGTTACTTATAAACTTAGTATAACATTTTTTTTTTCTTTTGAATACCTCCCCGTCTTCATCTTGCTTCGAGGTAGATTACCACCCAGAGCAAGGCTCTACTAATCGTTATAGGCGAGGAAAGAAATAAAGTTCATCTCGCAAACATCAGCTAGCCAAAAGGGGAGCCACATTCCTTCCCTCGACTACCTTTCTAGCGACGACGACAACACGAAAGAGGACAAAGACTATGACGATGACAGCCACGATATGAGCAACACCCCTTCATCTCTTATACGTGGACATGGTTCCGCCAGCATGGGCCCCACCTCACCAAGTCCCCTGGTCTAGAGAACGCATTATGACCTGACGGTTGAAGCGCCGTTGAACCAAAAAAAACACACAAACCAATATGTGGAGACCTATTGTGTCATCCAAAAATTATTTACAAGTATTCGCTACTTCGTGCGTAAAATTTTTTGATTTTGTCCCCCTCTAGACCCGGGATAGAGTTGGCAAACAGCTTGGCTCTGCTAATCGTAATAAGCGTTTCAAGAGAAAATATCCACCTCGCAAACATCAGCTTGTTCCCGTTCCAGATGTTTAAGAGCGGATTCAAGCAAAGATTGTTGGATTTGCGACAAGCATCTTGGGATGTGTTGCAAAATAACAAATTGCGTAGTGTGATGCCCACATTGACTAACAAAATTCGTCCAAATACGTCTCGACTCTCACGTAGAGAAGAGGTTGTATTTTCCAGAATTGGAATAGGCCACACACGTCTAACTCACGGATATCTCTTAACCAGAGAAAAGTTTTTTTTCCCATATGTGACACATGTGATGTACCTTTAACTGTTCATCACATGCTAGCAGAATGTACCAAATATTATGCTTTGCGCACGCAATTTGATCGATCCTATTCATATGATGAACTTCTATCATATGATAACGGCGACAAACTATCCAAATTTGTCGTTCATAGTTATCTTTTTAACAAAATTTAATTCACATAATACACATTTCTTAATTTCTTTATTTTCATTCACATACATAACTTTTATTTTGCTATTACTTTCATCATCATCATCAATTTATTTTGTTATTTATACACTTTGAAACAATCTAATCATCAAACATACTTGCATTAACTCTTCTCATTTACTTTCATTCACAGGCGGCGCAATATGACATAACCGGTTGAAGCGCCCTAGTTTCTCACGTCGTCGTCGGTATACATCTCCATTCAAAAAAATAATGTTTCTTTTCTATTACCATCATAACTATAATATTTTTTCTTTCGTTGGTCTTGTGGTTAGCGTATCTGCTTTCAATGCAGAAGTTCCAGGGTCCGATTCCCGCTATAGGCAGACATTTTTTACCTTCTAATAGGAATTGAAATGCAACAGTTCTTGGTATTGGAATTTGTAAACGGTGACTTGGAACCGTCCTAGCAACGAGGTACATAATCACTTCAAAGTTGAACTGAATCTGCATTGTTGATACTGGCGTTGATCCGCGGGTGTTCGCAATGTACATAACACTGATTGTTACATTTCCTATTAAAAAAAACATTGATCTTTGGTTGGCTATCGCTCACTCGTCGATTACGTCGGGGCATACAGGGTTGGCATTGTCGATTAGGTTAAATGTCAACCACTAAAAATAAATTGTATGACTGAGTGTTTAGACTCTAAATGCGAATTGATTGATTGATTTATTTATTTATATACACACACCTTAAATTAATTTGACTTAATTTCAAAATCACAAGGCGCCGCAATATGACCTTGCCAGTTGAAGCGCCCTAGTTTCTCACGTTGCTTTCTCTCAAACGGCAGCTTGCAGGATATACTCACCGAAACTGGAGGCGAGCTCTGGCAGTCGTCGTCGGGGACCTGTTACCCTTCCCAAGACAATCTTCCCGACGACGACTTCGACCATGACAACATGAACGAAGACAATGAAGATGACGACCACGATGTGAGAACCCCCCTTTCCCCTACGGTGGCTGGTTTTGACCTGCATGGGACTTTCCTTCCCATATCCAATACCCTAGTGTTGCGCATTATGACCTAACGGTTGACATACCCTTAATTTGAACTTTCTTTCCTTGAAAATATATAATTATTTCTATTGTTTATGGCTCAAAAAGGTTAGTCCCGGTGTCGAATTTGGCCCAGAGCATGGCTCTGTTAATAGTAACAGGCGATGGAGAAGACAATATCTATTTCGCAAACATCAGCTGGCATATAGAAGATTATTTTAACCCCCAAAACCAGAGGCGAGCTCTGGCCGGCGACGTGAGAGGCGAGCTCTGGCCGGCGACGTGAGAAACTTCCCCACCCCCTCCAATAGCTGGTGGCTGATTCTGACTAGCACGGTTGTGTCCTCAGTTAACAGTAGTCAGTGCCCTTACGGTTGACTAGAACGTGAAGAAATAAATTTAACTGGAGCGTTGAAGAATTTGGTCTTGAGCTTCACTGCTATGTATTAGTAAAAACAAACAGAGAGAACTGCAAAACCATCTCGCAAACAGCAGCTTGAAGGCTGTGTATGCCTTTCTTATGTTTAAGTGGCGCATTATAACCTATTGATTCACGCACTCTTAATCCAAACAAACTAAACCTTTTCTTTACTATTACTATCATTTCTATAATTTTAATTTAAAAACTAATAAAACAATGTAATCATCGAACACACCATTCACTCATTCAATATCACAGGCGGCACAATACGACTTAAAGCGCCCTAGTTTCTCCCGTAACTTCAGTATGTCCTGATGTCTTTTGTTGGCTTCCGCCATTCTGTTGGTAAAACTTGTTCAAATTTCGGATTTATTCCTACCCGCCACTGGCTGGTTCTGACCAGCGAGTGCATCGTGAGTTTATTGATTTATTTATTTTTTATTAGTAGAATGTACAAAATATTATGTCTAGCGCAAAAATGAAATCTCTCCCAATCACATGAAGACCTTCTATCAAATAATAATCATGTCGACAAAGTTTTTAAATTAATCATAAAAGCTAAACTGATGTAATGAAGTTTATTTCACATTAAACACATTTCATTTTTCATTAAATAAATAACATTATTTGCTACCACATTCAGCTCTTTAATTTAATTTTCCTTTAGGCCTATAAATTTTTAAAACAATATAATAACAAAAACAAACATATTTTCTTAATTTGCAATAAATAATAATAATAATAATAAATTTTATTTAGAGTCTACCCACTCAGTTATATAACTGATTTTCAGTGGGGGACTTTAAATCAAAGCGACCAAGCCAACCCTGCAGGCCCCGACGCAATCGACGAGTGAACGATAACCAACCAAAGATCGATATTTTTAATAGGAAATATAGCAATCAGTGGTATGGACAGTGCGAACACCCGCGAATCAACGCCAGAATCGGCCGATTCAGAACAACTCTGAAATTTATTATGTGCTTCGTTGCTAGGACGGCTCCAAAGTCACCGTTTACAAACTCCTAAGACAAGAACTGATGGACTGAAGTCCAAATCAGAAGTTAAAAAACTTCTGACTTTAGCGGGAATCGAACCCTGGACCTTCTGCATTGGAAGCAGATACGCTAACCACAAGACCAACGAGCGTCACAATAGGACCTAACCGGTAACCTAAATTTGGCCAGAGCCCGTCTGGGCCCGGGGTAGAATTGGCCCAGAGCATGGCTCTCATAATCGTAAAAGGCGATTCGAGAGAAAAAGTCCACCTCGCTTACATTAGCTAGTAGAAAGGGTAGTATTTTACTCCCCGAAAATAGAGGCCTGTAGCATTCGTCGTCGGGGAACTTGCCCTCTTCCCTTGACGACCCCTCGACGACGATGACGACAGTGAAACCACGAACGATGACGAAGACAATGACGACCGTGACGTGAGAACTTTTCTCCCCTTACCCGTTGCTGGCTCTGACCAGCATGGGCCCTCCTCCTCATATTCCCTAGGGGCCTAGCTATGACACAACAAACGATGACAAAGACGATGACACGGACGTGAAAACCCCTTCCTCCCTTACCTGTGTTGGTTCTGACCACATGGGCCCTCCCCCACTTAGGCAGATTGGTGCATTAACTATGTTGACGCGCCTAATCCAAATAAATGAAATTCGTCCTATATCATACATGTATACCTCCCACTCACAGTCATGCTGGATACTAGAGTCTCATCACTGCATGCCAACATTCTCTCTAAGAGTTGAAGTAAAATGGGATTAACATACAACATGACAAAATATAATGTTTATTGCAATTGTCATAAGCAATAAGAAAACTGGTCCAAGTTGCCTTCCCATACACAAAAAATGTAAACGGAGACGTATTTTCACAGTATTACGACCACGGGGGGGGGGGGATACATGTTAACTTATATACAATATTTTTATTTATTAGGGAAGGTTATTTGTATTATTACATATACTGGAAAAACTTACTGAATAATGAAACAAACACCATGTGTTACGACTAAACTCGATCCCTTTCCCCCCCCCCCCACCCGTCGCAAAACCAACACCCTCTCTCCTCTCACGAGTAGCCCCTTTGCCATGAAACACAACGAGCACGTGTTTTACAAAGGAACGCCCTTCTTTAGAGAAGGATCAAAATAAAAAAAACCAGAATAATAAGTACCCCTTGTACTCTGTTATCTGTGACCAAACGCTACCTGACAAATAGGAGCAAACAAGGAAACTCAAGCATCCCAACCCTAACCTGACCACATTGTAGTTCATGACGATGTTTTTACACCATGCCGCCTGCGTTTTAATTTTTCTGACTGCTGACTTTGGCACTGTAAGTTTGTTGCACGTGATACAAGCTACTTCTTACTACTTATTAAATATACAATGGCAATGGTGTAATTTCAAGCTATTGTTATTAATTATAATTACGATTCATACATTGCAGACAACATATTCATATTAATTTTTGGTTAGATGTGTTTAGTGGGTGTAACGACCTATGTTAGCCTCCCCCACCACCACCACAAATTGTATTAAAGTTATAAATAAATAAAGTTGGTGAATCCATACAGCTATGGTCCATGTAAATGTCAACTGCGTAAGTGCCGACCTCGGCGTAGCGTATTTATCGCCATTCACACTTATCCAAGGTCATCACTTTAGTTATCTGTGTCTACGGCGACGATTTTTCACTGACTCTTCTTATTCAATACGTTTTTTTATACTTCATAAATAATTACACTTGCGTGGCGTGTTTATTATACTAAACCATTTTGACCAAACGTGAATGACTTACAGAACGACCGTAACTAATTATGGTAGTTGTGGTACTTGGAAAGGGCATATCCAAGGGCTGTTTCAGAGTAGTTATTCCGAATAACTAAAAGTCTTGTTACACTATCAACATGTTGACGCAACATGTTGACTCAACTTGTTGACCAGATGTAGATAGCATTGAAATGTGATGCTGCTGTCACACACTGAAATATGTTGACTCAACATTGACGACCACGGCAATATGTTGACAAGAAGTTGAACAAGTTCAACTTTTGAGAAATGTTGACCAGATGTTGACGACGTTCAACCAATGGCTGACCGATATTTTCACGTGATCATTTCGTTTAGTTGATCCATGGTGTGGGCTATTATAAAGCAAATTTTGTGGGAAGAAAGACTTATTTATGCGAGTAATTTACACTGAAAAGTTATAAAAATCGTACCCGTTTCAGATAAGGACACAAACAATAATGATGGGGTGAGTAAAAAATGGTAAAAAAGTTTTCCCAAACGAGACTCGAACCGGTGACCCTTTGCGTGGTAGCCGAGCGCTCTCACCGTTGAGCAGCAGCGAACGGAATCATGTGCCGCTTAGAGTGGTACTCATTAGCCCATCAGATACACACGCAGACTTGAGATGAACATAAAAGCTTCGGGATGGCAATTACGACACTTTTAAACTCTTTTATATCGATCTGCCAATACTTTTTAATGTTATTCACAGCTGTATATGGCATATGTACGTAATTACTATCTATTTTGGTATGAAACAGTTCGAAGTGGCAGTTCTCTCGACGGAATGTTCCAAAGTCCGTCAACATGTTGATGGGTGACACACACAGAGTGTAGTCTTGTCAACAAGTTGAGCCAACAAGTTGTGTCAACATGTTGATAGTGTAACAAGACTTTAAGTTACACTTAATTACTTGCTTTCGCATTCCTGAAGATAGAGAATATGCATGGATATAGGAGTGTATTATAGTAGCCTGATTTGTAGTAAGAATCAGGGGATGGGTATGTATGCATATAATATGTGATTAAGTAATAATTATTTTATTCCGTGTATTTCTATGTGCCCGAACTCGAGTTCCTAGAGTCTGCACCCAGGCAGGTATACGCCCCCCCCCCCCCCCACGTGCCTCTACGTCTCTACGTCTCAAATCGCTCTTTCCATGTGCAACTGTGGGCGCCTCCCTCGCAGTCGTTACTCGTACAGTTTCATATAGGAACATCGTTCATTCATATAGAATATTATGCATTTCTATTCTCAAAGGAGGTGGGTTATCGATGCGTTCTTCCTCTATTATGAGTTTGATATAGAAACGTTGAATTTGAGAAGAAATGTGTTTCCTAGCCCCGTCTGGGCCCGGGGTAGAATTGGCTCAGAGCCCCCGTCTGGGCCAGGGGTAGAATTGGCCCAGAGCTTGGCTCTGCTAATCGTAAGAGGCGATTCAAGAGAAAAAGACCATCTCGCAAACATCATCTAGTATGAAGGGTAGCATTTTACTCCCCGTTAATAGAGGCGAACTCTGGCTATTGTCATCGGGGATCTTGCCCCTTTCCCTTGACGACCCCTCGACGACAACATCGACAATGACACTACGAACGATGACAAAGACAATGACGACAGTGACGTCAGAACCCCAGTTTCCTCCCCTTGCCTGTGGCTGGTTCTGACCAGCATGGGCCCCTCTTCCCCATATCCCCTATGAGAGTGGTGCATTATGACCTAACAGTTGACGCGTTCATAATCCATAGAAACCAAAAACCAAATATTACATGTTGCCTTGAACAATTCGATCTCATCAAATCATATGAAGTAATATTGTAGCATATGAAACGGCAAAAAAATATTTTTTTATTCTCAGTAATTTGTTTCAACAATTTCAATTCAATCGAATAAATGATTTTTTGAATAAACAATTTTGCTTATCTTTATCATATTGTTTTCGTTTAAAAAACAAAATAAACATTAAATTAATACAACTCAATTTATTAACTTTCAATATCACAGGCGGCGCAAGGTGACCTGACCGGTTGAAGCGCCCTAGTTCCCCATGCAGTCTTATTTTTTAGAGTCTGGTGAACTTCATCAAAGCAAGGGTTATTCACTTAACCTTGTGCCCTGTGTGATCCCCCTGCTTTAATAGACACAACACAAAGTCGTGTTTTTTCTATATTTTAGTTCTTTGTTAATGTTATGCTTGAACCAAATATAAATGGTATAAAACAAGTAAAAACCGCAAGCGATGATAAATACGATAACAACAACGACGTGAGAACCCCCTATCCTCCCCATTTCCCCTAGGCTAGAGTGGCGCATTACCTACAATGGTTGACTATGGTTGACGATTGGGTCGCCTCAACTAAATAATTTTAATTATATTTTATATTTTCCCCGTTTGGGTTCGGGGTAGAATTGGCCCACAGCATGGCTCTGCTAACCGTAAAAGGCGATTCAGGAGTAAAAGTCCAACTCACGCCAACATCACCTAGTAAGAGGGGAGTATGATTACTCCTCGAAACTAAAGGCAAGCTCTAGTAATCGTCGTCAGGGACATCTCCCCTTCCCTTGACGACTTCACCAACGACGATGACAATGATACAACGAACGTATGACAAAGACGATGACGACCACGACGTGAGAAACCCCCCTTCCTTTCCTTACCCGTGTCTGGTTCTGACCAGCATGGGTCCCACCTCCTTATATCCCCTATTCTAAGTGTGGTGCAATATGACCCAACGGTTGACGCGCCCTGAATCCCCCCCCAAAAAAAAAAACACCAATCGAATGAAGTACTTCTATAACATGACAACTACGACAAACTATCTTAATTTCGTATTCAAAGAAATATGTATTTAACAAAATTTAATTCCTACAAAATATATTTTATTTATTTAATCCCATTTAAATACACGTTTTTTCTTTTAGCATTTACTATCATCATGAACATTATCATTTTTCGAATTAACTTTTAAAAAACAACATAATCATAAAAACATACCATACTCATAATATTACTTTTTAATATCACAGGCGGCGAAATAAGATCTGACCGGTTGAAGCGCCCTAGTATCTCATGTCTCTTTCATTAAAGGAACTTCCGATGTCCTATCCCACAGCTGGGCACCTGAAGAGGGAAACATTTTCCGCTACTCAAGGTTTTCACAATAATTTATATTTCCCTTCAATTATTACCAACATATCAAGCATTATGCACCTTGTAAATAAATGTATAGGGAGCTAGTGAAGTTGAGAGTATAAAGCTGTCGAGCGTTAAAGGCGAGAAAAGACGCATGGTCCGTCTAGCAAACATCAACTATTGATAAGGTCTGACGGTTGTCGTCGGGAACCCTCCCGTTCCCTTGACGACCTCCCCGACTACGTCGACCATGACAACACGAACGATGACAAAGACCATGCACCCGCCTGGGCCGAGGTAGAATTTGGCTCAGAGCATGGCTCTGCTAATCGTACAAGAGAAACAGTCTTATCTTGCAAACATCGGCTTGTATAAGAAGGGAGTATATTACCGTTGGACTAAACACCCAACGATATTACTCCCCAAAACGAGAGGCGAGCTCTGGAAATCGTCTTCGAAGTCTCCACCCCATTCCATTGACGACCTCCACGATGATAATGACAATTACATCATGAACGGTGACAAAGACGACGATGACTCCGACGTGAGAACCCCGCCTTTCGTCCCCCTACCCAGGGCTGGTTTCGACCAGCAGAGGCCCTTCCTCTTAATATCCCCTAGGCTAGATTAATTAGTGCATTTTGACTTATCGGTTGAAGTGTTGTCATTGTTTTCTCTTATAATATTATATACTATAATATTTCTTAATATTCATTTTATTTCCTCTTATAAAAAAGATTAAATATACAAAATAATCAAACAAAGTACTTAATTCTTCTAACTTATATTATCACAGGCGGTGCAATATGATATAACCGGTTGAATCGCCCAAGTTTCGGGATTGCAAATCGCATTTTCGGTTATACACTAGATATCTTGGGTTTCCACTTTACAAAGTGTTTTTAATTGTTCGCCCTTATTACCCACTGATTGTGCATTCTGATGCAAGATTTGAAATTTAAATCTCCTCTCCACCATAAAGGTATTTGCTGTCAAATCTAGGGCTGTGTTGGGAGAAATTGTGAGTGGATTGACCTAAAGGGTGTGTCCATCTTCAACACATCTGACTGTCACCTACCTGTGACCTTGGCCAAACCTTTTAATACAAGTTTGCAATTGCTACAGCTCTTCTAGTAAGCAAAACTCAGTAACATATAACACCCCTCTCATGTTATGGACAATTAACCGTATATCATATGCTAGCAGCATGTACCAAAATGGATGTCTTTCGCACGCAATTTGATCCCTTCCAATCATATCCAGAACTTGTATCATATGATAACGGCGACAAACTTTCTAAATTTCTCATGCAATGTAATGTATTAAACAAAAAATAACTGTTATAATACAAATTTATTTTATTTATTTATAATCATTCACAAAAATAACTTGTTTTGCTATAATTATCACCATCATTTGATTTTCTCATATGAACACTTAGTAATAATATAATCATCAAACACACCATTAACTCATCTCATCAACTTTCAGTATCACAGGCGGTGCAATATGACCTAACCGGTTGAAGCGCCCTAGTTTCTCACGTCGTCAATGACAGTGACACAAACGAACCCCCCCCCTTCCTCCCTTACCCGTGGCTGATTCTGTCCAGCATTGGCCCCACCTCCCCATTTCCCTTAGGCTAGAGTGGTGCATTATGACCTTACGGTTGACGCGTCCTAGATCCAAATAAATTAAAGAATACTCAGAAAACATTATATTAAATTTAAAGTGCATATTCATCGATTATATATTTTATAATACTTGGTGATTATTGAAACTGTGTCTTTGGTTGCAAAACATTTGGTATGTTTCTGCTCGCCCCCGTCTGGGCCCGGGGTAGATTGGCCCAGAGCTGGCTCTGCTTATCGTACAAAGCGTTCAAGCATAAAGTTTTCCTCGCAAACATCAGCTAGTAAGAGCGGAGTATATTTCTCACCGATACTAGAGACGAGCTCTGGCAATCGTAGTCAAACTTCGCTGTAGTCAAGAATCGTCATCAAATCATTTTCTCTCCTTTAAAGGGGTATTTAACCGCTAAACTCAAAAAATATATTTTATTCAGGCTAACTAGTAATGAATTTAGCAATTAACAGAAAAATTATTGGGGCCACCATGACTTCCCAAAAAATTGTCAAACATGACATTTTTCGAGCTAGGTCCCATCGGCAAAAATCTCCCATAAGAAATAACATGGGGACGATCTTTATGCCCCGTGACCTTGGAGGATTTTGATCCAAAAAAATAATGGCCATTATTGACGTACTCGACAGCCTTTTCTGTAAATTCTCTATATTTTGTTTTGTAATTTGGGCAAGTAGTTCGGTCAAAATATGCTGATTACCAAGATGGGGTGTGATTTTGGAATGCATATTTTTGCGTGTTTGAGGGTATATTTGGGCACAGTTTCAAGACACGATGTTATAAAGGGGCATTTTAGATTGGTACTATGCTCTAGTATCTATGTGGACCAAAAAAGAAGCAGGTTAAAGCTGATTTAGGAAATTTTCCAAAACACCAATTTTCGCCAATTTCTGGATCAAAAAAATTAAAAAATTCGTGTTAAATCACACTTAAAAGATATAATTTTTTTAAACGGTCATTTAAGTGTAGTATTGTGCTATAGATCACGTGGAAAAAAATAATTTTTTTTTTTTTGCCCCTTTAATAAGCAAACAAAAAGGCAGTACCAAATCCGATTAAGGGCAATCCCTAGACCCAAATATTATTTCTAAAGAATGCAGTAAAGACGTCTGAAAAGTAAGTAGAATGTAAGAGGGGCTTAATAAAAGAGCGGATTATTTTTTTGAAATTTTTTTGACGGGACATAACCTCAGAAACAACAATTATATTAAAATTACTGGAAACAGTTGTTCAAGTTCAAAATTGAATTTTGAGTAGCGGTTTTTTGCATATTGTTTATACACTGCTTTATCTACAACCTAAATATAAGTCATTTTATTTATTAATCTCCAACAACAGGTATTACCCCACAAGTGTTGGATAACTAAAACTAAACATTTAAAAATACAATTTAAAACAATACAAACACGTTATACAAATAATTAAATACATAAACAAGTACTTCAAAATTAAAATATTACTACAAATACAACAATAAAAACTTGAATAACAAAAATATATAAAAAATGGCTGAAAGCCCAAGATGAATATAGAAAATAAATGAGATTATAAAATACAAAACTGGTGAAAAGGTGATAAGGTGACAAGATTGACAAATGAGTCATGTTGATAAACTGGCATAAACAGCTGCTTTAAATAATTGAAGATTCATGTGGTTGATGTCAATTTCTGGATTAATGGCTAATAATTTGTTGTAGGTGTCTTGAATTCGGTTTATGGGGGAAAATTTTAAAACATCAATAAGAGCACATGGAATTTTGAAGGGGATGTAGTTTCTTGTAATTCTTGAAGGGATGTGAAAGTTAATATCTTGAAGTAGGTCCGTGTCGGTGAAGTTATGGAAGAGTTTGTAGAGGAAAATTAAGTCGGTTGCACTACGACGACTTGCTAGTGTTGGAACCGAATGTTGTTGACAAAGTGTAGCATAATGTGATCGGTGAAAATTTATATTATTTTTATAGCAAAGAAAACTTAAAAATTTGTATTGAATGCGTTCAACTTGTTTAATTTTGGTGACGTGATGTGGATTCCACACAACACTCGCGTAGTCAACATGGGGTCGAACCAAGGATACATACAGCTTTCTTGTAGTTCTGGGTGAGAAGCTTGCCGCACAATTTCGTTGATAAAACCCCGGGAATTTTAGTCCCCTTTTTTAAAAACGACGCAAAGGGTTTTGATCATTAAAAAAAAGATCAGAGGCATTGTAAAACCCTAGGGGTCTCTAATGTAATCCACAATTTTTAGTCCCAGCACCTTCAATGATATATCGATAACGTATTGCTTTTTTCTTTTTTTTTGGTATATGTGATCACGTTACTTTATCAACTTTAAGGAAAAGTCTCCATTTTTGGACACCAATTAAAAAATTTTATAACCCTCTAACTGAAGAACATTAGTCATTAGCTTTTGATAGGATTAAAAATTTTTAAATCGTAGATATAGAAGACATTGACTTGCCGGAAAACAGGGCAGGTATGTCTTTCCAAAAAAAACATAGTGAACTTTAAGGGCCCCAGTATAGCCCCCGGGGGCACCCCGGGTGGAATGCCTGAACTGGAGTTGGATTTATTACAACCCCACTGCGTTCGACCGTGGGGAGTTGCCAGCAGTGTGAGAATTTCCCCCCTGAATACCAAAACCCTTTTAAAGCTTGGGGAAAGAAGCATTTGTAGGGGTCAACGTATCAAAAGCTTGCTAAAATTGTGTAGACCGCTTTCCCATTTGGGGTTTGTTTTTTAAAGGGGAAAGCAATACACTCAAAAATAAAGGGAAAGGGTTTTGTGACAGTGGAACTTTTTTTTTAAAAAGGCCTTTCCCGGCCGGGGACATTGATTTTTTAAAAATGATTGTGGGAGCCCGGATTATGTTTTAATTCTCTCGAAAACTTTGGAAAATGTAGGGGATTTAATGAAATTGGCCCGAAATTTGTAAGATTGTGCTTATTCCTTTTTTATGCACAGGTTTTTATTATTCCATGCTTCCACAAAGTAGGGAAGCCTCCACTTTTTATGGGAAGCTTTGAAAAAAATTTTGTGAGGGGCCTAAAGCAAGCGATCTTCTACAGGGGTTTAAAAAAATTTCAGTGGAATCTTATCAGGCCCGGGATTTTTGGGTTTTGATAGGGTTTTAAAGGGGTTTTGCACGTTTTTTTCCGTTAAACGGGTACAAAATTTAAAAATTGCCCGGCAGGGAAAAAAAAATTGTGCAACGAAACAAACCATGTTAAAAACCATTAACCTTTTTAGGGTAGAAAAAGGGAGTATAAAAACAATAACAAAAAACCGCTGCTCAAAAAAATTTTTAAACTTGAACAACTGTTTCCAGAAATTTTGAATTCATTTTTGATAGTGGGGGTTAGGGCCCGGGTAAAAAAAAATTTCAAAATAAAAATTTTTTTTTCGTTTTTTCCTTTTTTTGGGAAACGCTATTACATTGTACAAATTTTTTTCAGACGTCTTTACTCCCTTTCTTTAGAAATAAAATTTGGGTCAGGGTTTCCCCTTATTACAGTTGTGTTACGATAGCCAGTGGAATTACCTAAACCCCCCGGTCAAAGCTCCCTAGTTTTTTTCGTATTTGCTTCTTTTGTTATCGCTATAAAAATTATATTTCTCTTTAAATTTCGAACCAAAATAACAAAAAAAAAAAACAAAAAAACTAAATCAATTTTTAAAAAAATTAATATCACAGAAAAGCGCAGTATGACCAAACCCAGTTAACGTGCCCTTTTTCCCTCCGGTCGTCTTTTTCCCCCAATCTAAATCTAAACCCGCCCAGAATATGAATTTTAAAATGGTACTGTCGTACTGGAGGCGCAGGTGTGGGGGGCAGTGTACGAGTAGCACACCACATCGCGCGGGCACAGCCCGGGACATATTGTTGTTTAACTTAGACATTTGGGACGCGTTTTTTTGCATAGGCCTATTTATTGCTTTTCGCCTTTTTTCTTTTCCCAAAATGTCATGATTAGCCAGTTGGGCCCTTTGGTTGAGGATCTAGGTACCCAAAAAACGGAAGTTTTTAGTGGGGGCGTAGAGTTCCCCCTTTGGCCTAAGGGCAATCACAGCCCGAGCCCGATGTTTAGTGGGTATAGGGGTGGGTTTTATGGGATGGGTGTTAAACATTGCCCAAGTCAGGGTTTTTAATTTAAAGAAAAACGTTTATTATAAGATTAGAAATAAACCCATTTCTGCCAGGGGTAGATCCGTGCATTAACCCCGGGTTTAAAAAACGGGGTTGTTATCCCCTTTGATTACAACCCCTGCTGATTTTTTAGGACTTTAGTGGCTTACAAAAAAGTTTCCCGGACTCTGGGTGGAATAGGGGACTCCCTGGGCTACCCTGAATCCTGGATGGATGGTCGCGGTTCCCTCGTAAAATGGGGGGACTCCTTTTTCCTGGAGTTTTCTTGTTCACCTTTTCAGGCCGGTAACCCCTGTGGGTTTAAAATTCCCACCCGGTTTTCGGCTGACAAAAGCAAAATCCTCACTGAAATGCAGCTTGGGACGTCCTAGCTCGGTTTTTTTCACAAGTTAAAAACTCCCCCACCTTTTTACGAGCCCGCTGTCCAGTCGGTCCTCCAGTTCATTCGGAACCCCAACGTGGCCCGCTCTGGGCCAACAGCGAACGCTCTCTCCCCCCCCGGGCCCGGGTCAAAAAGCCCGTGTCTCCGATTTGTTTCCCGATCAAGGCCAATCTCGGCCCGCAATTTACATGGTAAAATTAAAAACGCCGTTTGACAGAAGCAGGGTAAATGTTTGGGGGAACAACCAGGCCCCGGGTTTATTGAAAACAAGCCCGAGAAAAGCTGGGGGAAGGGGTTTAGGCAACTTCCTAGGTTGAACAATTCTAAAGCCATTGACCTGGATGGCACCCGGCGAAACGAGTAATTGACGTCAGGGCATGATTGTATTCCTTTTCCCCGGTTGGTGGGGACACATGTGTTAGGGTCCAAACCCCTTAAATACATGCCCAAAAATTGTAAAAATGTTTTAAATTGTATCTTTTCCCTTTGGAAATTTAAATTGTAAAAACTTTTCTCTCTTTAAACCCTTTTATATTAATGAAAAAACGTAAAACCTGCGCATAAGAAAAAGGGGGGTTTTGAAAATTAGGGTTAGGCTGGCCCTAGTTCTTGCGTGGTTTACTATGTTAGAACGTTGTACTTTGAAAAATATCGTGTGTAAATCATAGTAAGAAAAGGTGAAAATGTCTAGAATGGGACTTTTTTAAAACGGCGGGTCGGGCCCTCGCCCCCCCGGTCACTAGGCCAAAGGGCCAAGGCCTGGGTAGGGCGGGGCCCTTTAAAGCTTCCCGGGCCCTTTTGGGTTGTTTGGGCCCTAGCCCAATACTTTAAAACCCCCAATTAAAAACTTTTGGGCTATAAAGAAGCAACCCAACCCCAAACCCAAATAGGGGTGTCAGCCTTTTTGTAGATGCCCGGGGAATCTTCTAAGATCGGTAAATTTATAAAAACAGCTCAAAGAAACGGGGCAAATTGGATTAAACCCAAATAAAGTAAAATGGGCTCAAAAGGGCGGGGGGACACGTTTCTCTCCCGAAAAGACTCAGTGCTTTCATTTTTGCGTCTTCAAGAAATTTCAAAATGACCCACAACGCTCTTTTTAAACAATATAGAATTTCAAAAAAAACCCCAAATGCCCGTCTTCTCGGGGGGGTGGGGGGACAAAAAAGCAAAATTTGGGAAACACCACGTTTTTAGTTACGAAAAAAGAGCATTTTAAAAATTTAAAAACCTATTGAAAGTTCACAGCAATAAAACGTGGGGGCAGAAAAGGACTTGCATGTTAAAGTATTTTGTTTCAAGAGGGGACTAGGGGATTTTTCGTTTATACTTTTCCGGAAAAGAAACCCAAAACCCCTTTAAACTTTAAAACACGTCCCCCTTTGGGGGTTTCCTTCGTTTTGGGTTTTGGTGCCATTCGAAAAAAGCCCGGTAGTCAGCTGTATGCTGAGTCGGGAGTGCCCTTCCCTTTACCCAGAACGGCGAAACGTCTTTATGGGGACGAAACGTAAAAGAAAATTAAATCTATGCCCAACCCTCCATCAAATCATGATGTTTTTAAAGGGGAAATTTTTCGGGGCAAATTGAACAAACCATAACAAAACCCTTAAAACCCCTTTCCCCCGGGGTAAAGATGTTTTAAAATTTTGTCTAAACTTATAGATTTTAATCCCAAACCCAAAAGTTTTTGATTTTTTTTTTTAGCAATAACCCGCCCTGGTTACACCCCGAGCCGATTATTTAAATTGGGGGCCCTTGCGTTTTGATAAAAACTCCACTGGGAAAGTGTATCAAAATTTTTTCTTTTGAAAAAATTGCCATGAAAAATCAAAGGGTTTTCTTTGCGTTTCACAAAATGGGTCCAAAATTTATTAAAAAAGGTTTTAAGGCCCTTTTTTTGCTCCACCCCTTAATGAACGTTTCAGGCCCAAACGGGCGTTTTGGTTCAGTTTTTCCCCGCAGAGTTTTTTCGCCATCCGTGAAATCTTAAATACATTCTACGTTGTCGTTTTGGAGAATACCTTTTTTTTTCAGATGCTTTAAATTCACTTCAAGCTATTTAAAATCATGTATTTGTCATAATTTTGTAAAGACAAACCAATTCTATTTAGAAAAACTAACCTCTTTGGGATATAAAATAGATTTTTTGGTACCCGACACGTGGGCCCCTAGAGGGGAATGAACACGCTGTCGCGCTGCCCAAGGAAGCCCTTCCCCGCGTCGGGGACGTTAATTTTTATCAAATTCCGGTCCCAAAAGTCAAAATTTGGGTTCCCAAACAAAAAATTGTTGGGTTTTCGACAAGAAACTTGGGATGTGTTGCAAAAAAAAAAAGTGGTTGTGTGATGCCCCCCATTGAATAATAAAATTCGTCCAAACCCAAATCCCCGAAATCTAACCCTAAAAAGAAGAGGTGGTTTTTGTCTAGACTTAGTTTTAGGGCACAAAACGCCCAAAAAAACGGATATCTCTTTAAACCCGAGAAAAAGGTTTTTTCCCATAGTGACAAATGTGATGTTTTTTTTTTTTTTTTTAACCACCCCCCCATCATATGCTAGCAAAAAGTACCAAATATGAGCATTGGGCATGCCCCAATTTGATCTCTCCCAATATATGAAGAACTTTATCAATGAAACGGGGGCAAACTTTCAATTTTAAAATTTTTCATTTCCCTAGAAAAATTATTTTAAAAAAATTTAATTTACATCATACACATTTTTTTTTTTCTTTTTTAAATTTACATAAAATAAATTTTTTTTTGCTATTACTTTTATCATATCATTTTTTTTTTTATTTTACAATTAAAAAAAACAATCTAATCATAAAACATACCTGCATTAACTCTTTTCTTTAATTTACAGGCGGCCCCAATAACCAGACGGTTGAAGCCCCCCTATTTTTTCACCCTCGCGTCAAAAAATTGTCGATTTTGAAATTATAAAAAAAATTCAAAAAGTAAAAATTAATTTATTTTTATTAAATAATTTAAAACAAAAATTTGGGACCCTGGGGTTACCCCAAATTGGGCAAATGCTAAAAAAGTCAGATATAATCCTGTCAATAAAATTATATTGGGCGTTTTAGAGGGGAAAAATTGCGATTGGGCGCCCGAATTTTTGCAGGGGGACCTTCCTTATTAATACTTATTTAAAATACTAAAAACTCCTTACAAACCGGACCCGGGAAGGGTTCGGCCTCCATGCCCGGAAAAGGCGGCCCCAAAAAGTGGTTTGGTTATGAATATCTCCAATTTGGTTTGGGGATTGAAAAAAAGGCTCAAGGGCCCAAAAATTTTAATTTTAAATTTCCTACAAAAAAGTTGTTTCTATAGTTTTTGGAGGGAGAAAGGCCCACGTTTAAAAACCCCTGGTTTATATGTTGATAGAAGATAGATATTTTTATTCACTTTAAAATAGTACAGTGTACAAGTATAATCTTTGCCCCCCGTAAAGGAAAAGTCTATAATTAAAATTAATAATAAAAATGATAGTAATTATATTGAATTTCAAAAGTTTTTACAAAAAGAATAGTTTGGAAAATTTAAAAATAATTGATAATTTATATGGAAAATTTATATTTATTGGGAAGGGTGATTTATGATATTGATATATAATATATGATGATTTATTAATTGATTTTAAAAATATAAACTAGTGTTTATGTTTAAAAAAGTAGATGCCCCAAAAAAATAGCATGCCCGGTACTGTTAAAATTAAGAAAATCATATATAATAAAAGGAAAAAAAAATTGGATATAAAAACAATTTTTTTATGGATATTGTGATAAGAATTGCCCGATGGGCACCCGAAAACAGCAATGATGTAAAGTAGAATGTGTTTTAGTATATATTGATATTTTTATATATATGATGATTTATTGATTTAAATTTGTGTTTTTGGTAAAGAGAGTAGATGCCAAAAAATGCCCCTACTAGATTAAAAAAATTTTAATAAATTTTAAGGGAAAAATTTGGGTATAAAGCAATAATTGATATGATATTGTGATAAGGGAAATTTCCCCAAGGCCCCAGAAAACAGCAATGATGTACAGTTTTTAGAATGTGTCTTAAGTCATAAAAATTTTAAATTTATTCTTAATTAATAGTATTCCCCCCCAAAGTTTATTTTTGTTATTTAAATAAAGAATGCTAAAAGGGCCCCTAATTAGATTAAGGGTTTTTTATGAAAAAAAAAGTTTGGAAAAAAATAGAAAGGTTTCTTGGGTAAAAATTCTTAAGAAAAAGGAATTGGGGGATTAAAGCCAAATTTTGTTTATTATGCAAAATTCCGGGGCCAAGAAAAAAATTGGGGGTGTAAAGAAGGGTTTTTTACCTCAAATTTTCCCAAAGGAAACGTTTAAAAAAGGGGCCTTATATATATCTAATAAATTTTTTAAATAATTGGAAAAATTTAAAAATTTAAAAATTAAAATGGGTTTGGTTTTAATTGATAAGTAAAATTTTTGGAAAAATGAATTAATTAAATGAAAAAAATGGGGGAGGGTTTGATGGGTTAAAGGGGGGCCCCTTTAAGTAGAATTCAACTTATTGGGTTTAAAGGGGGGACAGGGTGGGAGGGTTTTTATGTGGAAAGGGGCCCCTTTTGTTAGGGGTGGAAGAATAGAATTCGGGGTTGGCAAAAGGGGGCGATGGGGAAAGGGCCTGTGGTAAGGGTTGGGCCTTCCCTTAAAAAATTTTATGGGAGTCACAAAGCATTTAGAATTTTTGAAGAATTTCGGGTTTGGTGGGGGAACCCCCCCAAAAAAAGCGGGATTGGATAAGGGGTAATGGTTAAAGTAAAATACCAAAGGTTTTGAAAAGTTTGAGTTTCTTTGGAGAAACCCGTTTTTTGTCGAAACCCGCTTTCTATTTGGAGAATTTAAATCTTTCCATTTGGGGGGAACCGCCCAAAATTTTGCCCCCCCATTGAAATGGAAATTTTAAAGAAACTTTTTCAAAAGGATTTTTGGGGTTAACCATTTTTTTACCTTTTTTTATTAAAACACCGATTTATTTTGCTGGGCAAGTTTGGTTTAAGGATGGGCCCCCCTAAAATCATTTGGGGAATCATTTTTCCCCGGGTTTTAAACCCTTTTTTCCTAAAAATTTCACGCCCCGGCCCCCCAATTCCAAAATATTTTAATTAAATAAAAGGGAAAAACCTTTTTACAAAAAATTTTGGAACGGGGAAATTTTTAAAATTTCCCCAAATTTACAAACACCGGCGGGTCGGAGGTTTTAAAGGGAAAAAATTTGGGTTAAAAAGAGCCTACCCCCCCCTAAAAAAATTTGGAAAGCAAATTTTAAAAACCAAAAAGGGCCCTTTAAAAGCCCAAATTCCAAAAGACAAATGGCCCCCAAGCCCCCCCCCATCCCCAAATTTTCCAGAGAGAAAAAATGGGAAGAATTAAATTTCAACACAAAACCCCGGACTAGAAGTTTTTTTCAAAATTCCTTTGGATTTGGGACCCTTAAAACCCCCTTTCCCCGGCCCAAAATTTGGGGAAACCCCTCCCGCCAAATTTTTTTTAAAAAAACGGTTTTCCAAAACCTTTTATTAAATTTGGTCTTTTAAACCCCCTAAAATTTGACTTTAACGGGATTTTTTTCAAAAATTTTGGCCCCCCCAAAACGACCCTCCCAATTAAAATTTAAATTTTTAGGAAAAACCCTTTTAACCCAAAAATAAGGGGGTTTTCCCATAATTTTAAAAATTTTTTTAAGGGTGGCCCGATTCTCTGGAACATACTTTTGGGCCCCCAAAAAAA
>JAMZAV010003509.1:0-65718 GCA_024449915.1 Sweltsa coloradensis
AATTAATTAGTTTTTTTCGGGAATACAAGGGTTTCGCTCAACGAACACAACGGGGATCGGACAAAGTGTTGGGGGGGGGGGGGAATGGAGTTTATAATATCTTAACCTTTTATTTTTTTTGGATTAAGGACGCGTCAACCGTTAGGTCATAATGCACCACTCTAGCCTTAGGGGGGGGGGGGGGGGAGGGGAGGAGGGGCCCATGCTGGTCAGAACCATCCGCCACGGAAAGGGGGGGAAAGGGGGTTTCTCACGACGCGGTCGTCATCGTCTTTGTCATCGTTCGTTGTGTCATTGTCATCATCGCCGGGGGGTCGTCAAGGGAAGGGGGCAAGGTCCCCGACGACGATTGCCAGAGCTCGCCTCTACTTTTGGGGAGTAAGATACTCAGCTCTTTCTAGCTGATGTTTGCGAGGTGGACTTTTTCTCTTGAATCGCCTTTTACGATAAGCAGAGTCATGCTCTGGGCCAATTCTACCCCGGGCCCAGACAGGGGATCTAAACCTTAATTATTCAGTGAAATTTAGTATCTTTTTTCAGTACGAATCCGAATTTCGAGGACTGTTTTGACTAGACGCCGCAATGACACTGTTTTTTTTGTTTTTTGGGGGGTGGGGTGGGGGGAGGGGGGGGTATTTTGGAAATAGAAATTAAGACATTTCATTTTTGGGGCGATTCCAATGGCGTTAGAGGGCTGCATCTGAGGTTACGGCCCTAATACAAATTTAGTTTCGTTTCTTTAAAAATGGTTGGTCATTTTTGGAAAATCAAAAAAACATTGATTCTTTTGTAGCTCGGGCAATTTTCGGCCGATCGGATCCGTTTCGGGCTCTATAGAACTGTATAGGTCAAGCGCCTTGGCCATGCATTTGTCGCTTCAGATTTATACAGTTTAATTACCATAGCCGAGAATGAAAGAAAAACTGGTAAACTGTCTCGGTTTGCGATTTTTCCTCATCGGAAGGAAATGTAAAACATAACATGGTAATACAACCGAACCTTGAATTTTAAAATACTCAGGCAACGGCTCGGAGATTCACGACCTTCGGACGGGCGAGACACACCAGATGTAACTGGGATCGTTGCATAGCTTGGCCGGTCTGAAGCGTGGAGCATCACATTCTGTCAAGGTCAGGACCGTTCCCGAGGATTGACGTAATGTGGCTCATGACGTGGCGCAGGGAATGTATCGATAGCAGCATTGCATACAAGTGCGTATGAAGTGGCGTCTTTCACATCAGAGTCCCGAACAATAAAATTGTCCCAGGAAAACATTTCTCACACATTTTACACAAAAGGCGTAAAAATGTTCCGATTTCGAAAATCATTTTCACCGCACTTAGAGGCGGCGGACAGCGTCCGGCGGCGTACCGAAAGTGTCCCGTAAAACAAATTTGTCCCAGGACTTCGGATAAACGACAAACGTTACCCGCAAACTACCGAATCGCGGCCGTACACGGACCGATTCGCGATTTTGTCGCGTCAACGAGGTTTTCCCACTACGAGGTATTCCGAGTACGAGGTTTTCCACGCCCTCCGCGTAGCGGCTTCAAGCCGCGCTTGCGCGACTTGTATTTTATATCTACAGAAAACATTATTACTATTAGCTATTTCAACCAAAATACTAAAACAAAAAAGGCCTAACTACATACATTAAAACCCCTTTCCTACGATAGTACTGTGCTGTTAAACTGCGTTTTAAATGAAAAGGGTACCGGGGGGGGTTTTAAATAATCATAACAGAAGCAAATAACCCTTTTTTTAAATACTTTTTTAAATTTTTAAATTTAAAAGTCAAATTTAACTATGAAAAATAAGTCACATCCATTTGTGTGGGGCCCCCCCCCAACATTTTTTTTAATGGGGTTTTAACGACACTTTTCCCACTCTTCGCCATAATCCCAAACCCTACTTTAGTAGGTACATTTAAAACAATCCCTGCCCAGGGTTTTGGGTTTACGTTGTTTAACATTATATCATCAAACACAAATAAAAATTTTTAATTCAACATAATCTTTTTCTACGTTTTTTTGAGTTTTTGCTCTTACTGAGGGAGGGGTTAAAAACCTCTCTTGCAAATTTTTTACTGTAAAAAAATTCAATAAATATAAAATAATAAATCAATCAATCATTTAATCATGGAGAAAAAAATCTTATAGGGGCATTTATAAAACTGTTTCTTATTTTAAAATTTTTCTTATAAATTTTTTCAGATTTGTGTTTAAAAATGGAAAATGAAACATTTAGCAAATTTCCTAAGATTTTCATTTTAATTTTGGTATGGACAATTTTTCTATTATTTTAAAAATGTTATGTGGGGGAAAGAGCAACTCAAGAAACGGTAAAAATAAAAAATTTAATACAGGTAGAAGGCCTAAGTGGAAGAAGACGGGGAATTCAAAAAATTAAAAAAGGGCCCTCAAAGCGAACAAAGAACTCAAAATAAAATATGTTTGGCAAATTAATTTTACCTAGGGTACGGGGGTTTACCTCCGGGCGCTATTTTTGCCGGAAGAAATGTTTTAAAAAAAAATTAAATGAATTCGATAATCGACAATCGTCCCGGGTTTTTTTTGGATGGGGTATTTTTTTTTTTCCCCCCTGCCGCCCAAAACAAAAAATACCAGCACTGACACTCCCCCCGGGATTGATTGTTTTTTTGATGTAGTACTGATGGTGTCTTGCCTTCCCCATCTTTTTGGGAATAACAGGAAAAACGAGACAAAAAGCAGAACCAGCCAGACAACAAGTGCCAGTATAAAAACCCCTAAAAGTTTTCCTAACAGAGCACAACATATCGAAATGTAAAACCCCAACTGCAAACTTCTGGCCAAAGAAATCACCCCCCCTAAAGGGAAGGGAAAAATGCCCTAAGCCCGGGCAGTAATAAAACCCAGAAATTAAAGAAACTTCTTAATATTTGCTATACAAACATAGTAACCTAACTATGCCCTGGAAAAAAACAAAAACTCCAGTAAACCGAAACCCGGATCGAGTCATTTTTGGGAGGGAAGTATTCGCCGGTCCCTCGCGATATTCTTTTGAAAAGAGCGGGAAAGATACTTTTCTCTGAAAGCCAAAGCGAGAAACAAAGGGTAGAACCAGGCATCCAACAACTATGGCATCATAAAAAATAAGTTAAAAGCACAACATATTGAAATACTAAATCCGCCGGTAAGACTTCGGGCCAAAAAAAAATACCGCCCCCCCATAAAGGGAAAGGGGAATTTGCCTAATTTCCGGCAGTAGTCAAACCGGGGAAATTTAAAAGTACTTTTTTAATAATGTTTATACTCCCATAGAAACCCAAACTATGCCCCTGGAAAAAAAACATAAACTCCAGTCAACTCCCCGGATCGAGTCATCTTGTTGTAAGTAGTCGACGGTCCCTCCCGTATTCTTTTGAAAACAGCTGCAAGTAAACTTTTCCCTAAGCCAAAGCGAAAAACTGTAGAACCAGGCATCCAATAAGCAAATGGCATCATAACAACTAATTTTAAAAGCACAGCACAAATTGAAATATCAATCCGTCGGTAAGCTTCGGGCCCAAAAGAAAATACACGCCACCTAAAGGGAAAGGAATGCACTAAGTCTGGCGGTAGTAAAAACCAAAAAAAATGATCACTTCGTAATTTTATACTACCCTGAAAAAACCCTTATTTCCTAAGCTCCGCCCCCAAGTAAACAAATACAATATGGCATACATAACAACTAATTTTAAAAGCACAGCTTATTAAAATACTCAACCCGCCCGGTAAGACTTCGGGCCAAAAAAAAAATACATGCCCCAAAGGGGGAAAGGAAAGGGCACTAATTTTGGCGGTAAAAAAACCAGAGAAATGATCATTTCCCGTAATGTTATGCTACCTGAACAGAACCTTACTTCCTAAGCTCCGCTCCAAGTAAACAAATACAATTGGCGTCCCATAAAAACTAATTTAAAAAGCCCAGCATTATTGAAATACTCATCCGCCCTTTAAACTTCTGGCCAAAAAAAAATACCCCACCATGGGAAAGGGAAATTTCACAAGTCTGGGGGGTAGATCAAACCAGGAAATGATATTTCCCGTAATGTTTTTCTATCCTGAATAGGGAAACGCCAAAGTCGTTTTTTAGCGAGTGAGGGGGAGCCATGTTTTGAGGCCCGGGGTTTAACTTTTCCCTTTTTCTTCCCCTTACTTGGGCCTCCCTATAGCCCTCATAGCTACAGGGGAGCATTTTGGCCAAAAACTAGGGCCCTAAACTTTTAAACACAACCCCCGGACCAAAAATCTACCATTAAGCAATTACTCGGCAGTCACAGGGAATTTCAGTTAAAGACTCCCAACAACACAACCTCCGGCACAGTGATTTAAAAATACCCTTTTTATTTTACAAAATAAAATTTTCCAAATTTAAAATAAAATTTTTTTCCCTTTTTCCCCCACCACTTTGCCTCGCTCACTCGTCAAAACTACGATTTTTGGCTTTTCCCTAGCCCTATTTTGGTTTAAAAGCCCCCTTGTAGCCAAAATGTGGGAGACGGGGGGTTTTCCAACCCCCTTTGGTGGGAAAAGGGTTTTTGAAATTTTCTAGATTGTTTTTTAAAAAATAATTAAACATTTTTAAAATGCATATAACCAGTGTAGTCCATCATCTGTGAAATAGGGCCAAACTATGGTAAACATACCCCAGTACGAAATACGTGAAAATATTGAAAGGTGTCTCAATCTACGAGGGGAATTTGGGGAAACCTTTTGACTTCCAACTTCGACAGACCTTGCATGGGCACACCCTTACACGGCCAGGCAAAAAACAAAAAAAAAAATATTTTCCCAAAATCTAAAACTTTGGGTTCGTTAAATAATTTCTAAACTTTTGGAAAGTCTTTTTTTATTTTTACATTTTTTGTGGGTTTTTAAAAAGGGGAAAATGAATTTTGGGCTAAATTTTTTTTACCCAGTTCTCAAAAACTCGTACCGGTTTGCCCTTTTTTTAAAAATTTCACGCAATCTGTTCAGCGATTCGGCTGATTTTAAACTTTACACACCACACACACAAAACGCACGCACGCAAAAAAAACAATTGGGGGCCTTTTAAGTCGAAGGGAAAATCACTACTTTTCGCTACCTCATGGTTCAACAAAACCCCTTACTTTTTTGGGCTCCGCCCCAAAGTAAAAAAATAAAAATTAACTCATCCGCATTGACTCCGTTGACCCCCTTGATTAGCCAAAGTAGTCGACAGTGTACCCCTCTACGCGCCCCCGGGTTTAAACTAAGTGAGTGGCCCACGACTAGACCAGGGGGCCCTTTCACCAGAGGGCCGGGGAGCCCGCCCAAAGCAACAGCTTGCTCTTTTAAGGGGGGGGAAAACCCTGGGCTCCCGGAAGTTACCCCCGCACAAACACAAAGGTCGCCGGCCCACGGTTCACAGGTCACACAAAGTCGTGGGTCCCCTGGGGCCAGGGTGAACAAATGATGGGAAAAAATTATAGACTACTACCCGAAAGGGGTTCGATCATTGGGGGGGTATTTGCAATCTTCTACTTTCATCAGGGATCCAGGGGGTTTTCCCTTGGGGCTGAAAAATTTGAAAATGTCTCACGGGGTCTTGGGTTGTCTGTTATTTGAAAAGAAAATATACCCCTGTCTAATTTGGGGGGTAGATTTAACCCAAAAAGCTTCCCTTTAAACTTCCCGTTGTATGGGGCGAGGCCTTTTCCCCTTGACGCCCATGGGACTTTTTTTTAGGGGCAAAATGACCTAAGGGTTTTGATGCGCCCTTAAATCAAAATTAAACATACTAAACCCTTTCTCCCGGAAAAACCCCTGTAAACTTACCCGGTCGGCCCATCTTATGAAAGTAGCCCAAAACGGGGTTTTCGCTGCGGCTGTTTCATAATTTCATAATGAACGCGGAAATTTTTTACAGGGGGGGGTTTGAAATCTGTTTTTTGGGGCCAATATTTCCTTAAAAAAAAGAACCCTTATTGTAGCAAACGACTTTGATTATTATTTTTTTCCCTTTATGAAAAAATCGTATCATCAAATCGGAGTAGAGAGACCTGTACGAAAAATTTATTCATGAAGAAATCAACTTTTTTAAATTTACTATTTCGAAAAACTAGGGAAATTATATTGAAATATTGATCAAATCTTTTTAAGTGAAACACTGACATTAAAGAGAAGAAGATAGAGAAGGAGACGGGTTAAAACCCCTTAAAGGGTTGAGGTGGTTAAATATTAAAATTTTTTTCAATAAAAAAATGATTTAATTATAGTAATTGTGTTTAATTGTTTTAAAATGGGAAAAATACAGCCCAATTGGGGGGTATTTATTTTTACTTTTCATAAATAAAAACTTACTTTAATCTGGGAAGTGTCCTCTTCTAATTTCTCCAGGGTTTGACGAATTGGGGCGGTCACCGAAGCAGGGGACGTAGTGGCCCAGGCCACCAGAGGGCCAGACGACCCTCGAGCAACCGACAACCCCACTGACATGAGCAACTATACGGGGGGGTTTCCCGGAACCTCGGGCAAACCGGGAGGACGTCCCCCGACCCACCTGCCCTCCATTACACCCCCCTTTCTTGCCAGGGTTTCGTCACTTAGCCAGGCCGTGTCTTCTTTCGACGACAGCCATTTTAATCCCCCTTCCTTGGTTTTTTTTTAAAGGGTCCCCAACTAAGCAAATGATTTTGCGGGGTTTTCAGCTGTAACAGAAAAAACGCACTATTTTTTACAAAATTCAAAAAAGAATTCGTACATTGAAATAAAATTTTTGAGAAGAGCAGCAGAGTGTGTAAGCATAAATGGAAAGGTGGCTAAACAATTAATTGGAATTTTAAAATCTTTATGTCAATAACAAAAAATTAATAATAATCCTGCTCCCAACTATGTCGGGGGTTTGAGGGGTGGTTTTTCCCCCATTATTTTGGACATAAACCAATACATACTGGGGCCTTGCCAGCCCAAATGTTTCTTTCTCATCATCTTACTCCTTCCCGACCAAACAAATGATAAAAATAATGAGGACGCCAATTTGTTATAAATTGTTATTTACGGAGACAATGACGCGGTTATTGTGTAAATAAGCCCGAATTGGAGCGCATTTATTGTTGTTGTCATGAAGTATAAACTTACATATTCTCGAAGTGCCCTCTTCTAAGTTCTCCAGGTTGAGGGGGGAAAAAGTGAGGGGGTCACCGGAGAAGGGGGACGAAAGTGGCCCGGGGCCCCAGAGGGCCAACACCTCGAGCACCAGAAAATTTCCTCTGAAAAAGAGCAACTTTTGAAACCCCCCGGAAACCTCGGGAAAGAAAAGGGAGTCCCCCACAACCCTGACACCCGGGAAACACAGGGACCTGCTTGCCACGGTGCCCGTCACTTGGCCATGCGCATGTCTTTTTTGCGAGGGACGCCATCTAATTCCCCCTTTCCTTGGTGTTGTTTGAAGTCACCATCCTTTCGATGCAGTGCTTTGGTTTTTCAGTTTTAACAGAACAACGAAATATTATTAACAAAAAAAAAGAAAAATTTGCACATCAGCATGAAATTTAGAGAAGAGAGACAGCAGGGGTGGCCCAAACTATAAAGGGGTGTTTTGGGCTAAAAAAATTAATTAAAACTAAAATCGAAATGTCAATAAAAAAATTTAAAAAATAATAAAATAATTTTCACTCTGTTCCAACAATGTCGGTAGAGTGGGGGTTTTCCCCATTTCTGGGACATGAAAAAAATAGATACGGGGGCTTCCCAAGCCCTCAGGGGTTTTTTTTTCTCATCATCTTACCCCTTCCTTGACCAAAAAAAATGAAAATAATAATGGAAAGGGCCAATTGTTAAAAAATTTGGTTTTATTTAAACGGAGAAAGGGGAGGGCGGAAATTGTGTAAATCGCCCGAATTGGTGAGCATTTTTATTACCCCATAAAGAAAACCTTAAACATTTTCGAAGTCCCCCTCGAATTCTCCATTTTGGGACGAAGTGAGCGGTCCCCGGGCAGGAGGCCGTAGTGGACTGGGCCCCAAAGGGGGCCCAAGACGAGCCCAGAAACCAGACATCCCTGAAAAACAGAGAAAAATAGGGGAAGCTCCCGGGGAACCTGGGGAAAGGACCAGGGGGAGTCACCCGCCCAACACTGACATCCGTACCACGCCCCTGCTTGCCAGGGTTTGGTCGTCCTTGGCCATGGCGCATGTTTTTCTTTGCGACGAAGCCATCTTATTCCTCTTCCTTTGGTTTTTTTTTGAAGTCACCATCCAATCCCCGATCAGTCCCTGGTTTTCAGCTGTAACAGAACAACGCACTATTATTACAAAATAAAAAGAAAATTTTGCACATACGCAAAAAATTTTAGAGAAAAAAGACAGCAGAGTGTTTTAAAACTAAAAATGGTGTGGGGGCCCTAAAAAATTTAAATTGAAATTTTAAAAATCGTATGTAAATAACAAAAAAATAAAAATTTAATTTCCCATTTCTTTCCAACAATGTCGGGTAGGAGGGTTTGGGGAGGGTTTTTTTCACCTTTATTGGACGGCCTGGGGGTTTTTTGGGGGAGGCTTGCCGACTCAGTTTTTTCTTTCTCATTTTCTTATTTTTTTCCCTTGCCCAAAAACAAAATGATAATAAAAGGGAGTACGGAAATTTGGGTTAAAAAATTGTTATTTACGGAGTCAGTGGTGCGGTAATTGTGTAAACAAGCCCGAATTGGGTGCGCATTTATTTTTAAATGTCATAAAGGGTAAATTACATTTCTCGAAGTGCCCTCGAAGTTTTCCAGTTGAGGGAATTTGAGGGGGCACCGGAGCAGGGGGACGTATGGACTGGGCACCAGAGGGCCAGACAAGCCTCGAGCAACCAGACAATCCTTTTGACAAGAGCAACTATAGAGAAACTCCCGGGAAAACCTGGGGCAAGCCAGGGGATCACCCGACCACCCTGCCCTCCGGTCCACGACCTTTTTGGGCCACGGTGTGGGCATTTGGGCCCAGGGCGCTGTTTTCCTTTGCGACAAACAGCCATCTTCTCCGTTTTCCTTGGTGTTGTTTAAAGTCACCATCTCAATTGCGTGCAGTGCGGGGTTTTTTCAGCTGAAAACAGAACAACGCACTATTATTACCAAAAAAAGGAATTTTCACATAAAAGAAATAAAATTTTAAAGGAAGAGAGACAGCAAAAGTGTGTAAAACCCTAAAAATTTAATAAGGTGGTTTAAACAATTGAATGGTTTTAAAAATTTGTATGGAAATTTAACAAAATAATACCCAATAATTTTCCCTAACCCCTGCCCCAACTATGTCGGGTTGAGTGGGGGGGTTTTCCCACCTTTTTAATCTAGGCCCCTTAAAAAAATAGATACTGACCCTTGCCAAAAATTCACTTTATCTTTCACATCATTTTAAACTTTTTCCTCGGGAAAACAAAATGATAATAAAATAATGGTCCGCAATTGTTACAAAATTGTTTTTTTTGGGGAGACAATGATGCGGAAATTTTTTTTAAATCAGCCCGAATTGGTGCGCATTTATTATTATTTTCATCAAGTAAATTACATATTCTCAAAGTGCCCTCTTCTAATTCCCCCTTTTTGACGAAGTGAGCGGTCCCCGGGAAAGCAGGAGGACGTAGTGGACTGGGCACCAGGGGGCCCAAACCCGAGCCTCGACCCAACCAACAATCCTCTGACAAAGGCAAACTATAAGAACTCCCGGAACCTCGGGCAAGCCAAAGAGGATTCCCCAACCGACACACACTGACTTTCCGGTACACACACCTGCTTGCCACGGTGTCGTCACTTGGCCATGCGCGTGTTTTTTTTTGGGCGACACGCCATTTTTTTTTTTCCTTCCTTTGGTTTTTGTTTCAAGCCCACCATCTAAAATGCGATGCTGGGGCTGGTTTTCGCTGTCAGAAAAATACGCCATAATTTTCAAAATTCGAAAGAATTATTTCAAATTTTAAAAATTCATAACCTAACGTTTGTTTGCTTCCCCTTCTCATATTCCCCTTTTTAAAACAAACTTTAATTATTTTAAATTTGTGGCGATTCAATGCCCCCTTTGGGGGGTGCTAAAAAATTATATCCCAAAACATACCCGTAAATTTCTTTGCATATAATATAATAAAATTTATCATATTTGGCTGGTTCCCCCCTTTTACACCCCAAACACATTCCCCTGAAATTTCATTATTATTTTTTGTGATTAAATTTAAACAAACAATCGACATAAAAGTTTTTAAGGGTATATATATATATATTTTATTTTATTATAAAAATAGGGATATATATATTTCCTTTTAGAATTTTCTGCCCTTTCTTGGTTTAACTTAAATATTTTTTTTTTCAAAATTAAACTTTTGAATTTTTAAACTTTTTAAAAAATTTAAAACGCGGTTTTTTTTTCATTAAATAAAAAATTTCAAGATAAAATTTTTTCTATAAACACACACAATATATTTTTTTACGAAAAAAGAGGGGAAATTATAGAAAGTTTTTTGCTAATTTTTTAAACATGTTTTAGGGAAATTTATTTTAAAAAAATGAAACCCGAAACCCAAAACCTTATCTGTGGCGTGGGGTTTTTGGCTGTAGGAAGGTTGACACACATCACTTTAGTGGGATAGATGCTTTAAAAAATTTAAATTTTAAACAACTCATCTATTGAATAGCCCTACTTCAATAAAGGGGGCGTGGTTTATCGTATCTCGCAAGTGGCTGGATTTCTAGTGGGTTTCTCACCCCATCCATAAAAAATGTAGAATAACATGTTGCAAACGAGTTGAAAAAAAACGAAGATCACTTAAACCATTTGCAATGTACATCATGTAAAACAATTTTTTAAAAGATTAGAATGTTTTTGTAAACCTAGCTTATATATTTTTTTCTCTGTTTTTGGATGAGAAAAACCCCCAGTAAATTTTCCCTTAATGCAAAATTCATTTTGCTAATACCAGACGACAGAAAGATGTTCACAAAGTAAAATATTAAATTTTGGTTTTTTTTTAAACAAAGGCCAAAAATTAAATGTGAAAAATTGTTTTTAAAGGGGGTTCCTACTAAAAATTCGACCCCGTTTTTTTTTTATCTCAAAAATGCTACCCAATCAAAAAATAATGAATTTTCCCCTTTTAAACCTGGCCCCTGTTAAAAAAATTTAAAAATTTTTTTTGATTTTTTTTTGATCGGGCCCCCCGGCAAATAAACGCCACCTCAAAAAAATTTCGAACTGCAATTCCCCAAGCACCCCATTTTAACGTAGGTAGGGTTTGTTTTTGGGACATTAATTTTTTTTAACTGGTTTTCTAGGGCTGACCGGGGAAAAAAAAATATTTTTTTTAAAAATTGTTTTTTTCCCACGAATTGTTTTTTTTTTTTGGGGGGTACAAATCGGTTTCAAAAAACCAAAAACGAAAAAAAATATAATACTGAAGATGTAATGGTTGAATTTTTAGTCCCACTGGTTTTTAAAATAGTCGAAATCACTATGACCATTGGAAACCCCCGGAAGAAATCCCTGGTGGGGGGTCAACTTTCCATCACTCCCTTTTGAGTAAAATCAAAAAGATAATTTTGGGTTTGATTTTGTAAAAAAAAAGTATTTTCGTGGGCAATTTCGAGTGTTTTCCCGAAAATGTAAAATGATCAATCCGATTTGTGATCTGTCGCCCCACAATTCAATTTACTCGAAACTACGAGTCAAATAAAATTTATAAAAGTTCATTTTTTTTTATTTTTTTGTTATATTGTTTTTATTAAAAGTAAAATTTTTATTTTTAATTATGTTTTTTTCTTGACCGGGAATTTCTTATAGATTACTTTCCCTTGGACCAAAAATTTACCTTTTGCGAGGTTCGACCTCAATTTTCCTTCAGTTGCTGTACCCCAATTTCTTATTTTTAATAAGTAATCTTCGCACTTTCAAAACTGGTTTGATTGCTTTTATTGATTGGGGTATTGCTTTAACGTCTCCTATTAAAAGCCTTTGGCCAACGAGACGAGAGTGGTGAAAGTGGGATGAAATATGAACAGAAGGGTGGAAAAGGGGAAAACCCCATAACGGGGGACGTACCTACTCCTTTCGAAAAGTACCTAGGGGGCCAAAGGCTTTACGCCCTTTCGAAAGGACGGTGTCCTTGGGCAGTCATATAGGTTCCCCACTAACCCGGGGCTGCCGACAGAACGTAGCCGTTATACAGCTTTTTTAAAACCCCCCATCTGGGTCTAAACCAGCGGTATTCCCTATGTTTCAGGGGGGGAAACGGGGGCCCCCCCCCCGACGAAAGCCAAGGGGTTTCTGAACTACGGTGTTGAATGGGAACCGACTAAGCTTTTGAGCACTCCCCTGCAGCAAACTCAGATATCCAGAATTATTTCGTCATTTTGTATTTTTTATAAGCATTTAAATTATTGTCAAGTCCCCTATTTTTTAAAAACCCTCCCCTTCCCCTCCAAAGAAGGTCATTAAAATAGTAAAGATTTTTGCAGGGGTTTAGTGAATACATTTTTGAAGTAAATGCATATCGGGCCATGCATGGCTTTGTGCAGAGTACCCAAAAAACGGGGCTTGAAAACAACAAGTTGCAATGATAAAAGCTTTTTGTATTTCTCTAATAATTTCGGGTCCCAAAATCCCGTTTTTTTAAAAATTACGTGTAAAAAAATCAATTTCCCCTTTCCCCCCACTTGTCTGTGGGGTGGATCGGTCCAGCACATGTCCCGTACACCCCCACATCCCCTACATAGGTGGCGTACTCACAGTTGACCCCGCCCCTTTTAACCAATGAACCCAAATTCCTACTTCAACAAAAGTTTTAACGTTTAAAACCCTTTATTTAAAAAAACGCATTTTGAATTTTTAAAACCAAAATTTGAACTACAATTCAAAGGGGATTTGAAAAGGGCTCGAGGGATTGAGATTTTTACAAGACCACTTGACCTGAAGTCAATTGCTCCCCTGCTATTTGGGGGAAAAAAGTTTTTAGAGAGGTTATTTGTCTAGGATCATCCTAGTATTTTACCAAAAAAATCACTATACTAAATTTCCTATTTCAAATACCGATCACTATGATGGGTATTGACCCGGTCCGCTTTGAAATTAAAATCCATACTGTAAAAAAAGTTTTGCGTTTAGTGGGTATAGACTATAAAAACAAAAGTATTTTTTTTATTCCCCCCCTTTAAAAATTTTTGTGGGGACATATAGATGCCCGGGTGGTAAAGATGGGGAAATAAAAAGTAAGCTGTGTGTACACGAACACTAGGGGCCCAACTAAACACAAAAATTCCCCCCCTTTAGCGAAACAGCAAGCCTAAAAAAAGTACAACCTTGGGGGTTTTAAAGAAAGACCAAATTAATTTTAAATGCGTATGTAAAAAAATACGTTCAAAACATACCCTTTAAACTTTTTTTCCGTAAACTTACGCCACTTTAACACGAATATTCATCGTGATAAAATCCCAAAAGGGAGTTGTCAAAAAAAACGATTCAATTTCATAAAAAAAAAATTTTGGGGCGTTTTCCCTTGTTTAAAGGGAGAGAAAAAGTAACCCTATTTGCTAAAAGCGGCACGTGTAGGGCCCCGACAAGACGCGAGGGCGGGGATTCACCACTTACCGGAAAGTCCCGTAGACTTGTGACGTCAATGCATGACCTTTGTTGAAAAAAGGGGGGCTTAAATTTTGGGGACCTGTAATTAATTTTTTTTGGGCTGAACGGATGATATTTAAGCAAACAAAGCCTAACAAAAACCCAAAACGATGGGCCCATTAGGGGTGATGTTGAATGATAAATTATGATAACTGAATAGGATACGTTAAATTTTAAATTTAAATTTAAATAATAAATTTCCCTAAAATACAAATTTAAATTTTCCCTATCAAAAGGGAAATTTTTATGAAACAACACGGGGAAAAAGGCCCCGTGCTGGACAGACCCATAGCGAAAAGGGGGGACTCGATGGGCCCCATGTTTTTATTAGGAAAACTGGCTTTAAAAGCACTAATAATCATTTAAAAAAGGGTCCAAATTTAAACTAAATTTTTCCTACTTAAAAATCATTTCATACTACACGAATGGAAAATTTTGAATGTACATTGCAAATTTCCCCCCTATAAAATAATTTAGTCCTACCTCCCTTTTGACTCCTCTCTGAACAAAACAAAAAGCAACAAGTAAAAAGGTACTGAACAAGTATGAAAGGCAATGTTTTTTTTTTTTTTTTTTTTTTTTTTTTTTTTTTTTTTTTTTTTTTTTTTTTTTTTAAAAAAAGGGGGGGGGGGGGGGGGGAAGGGTTTTTTTTTTTTTTTTTTTTTTTTTTTTTTTAATTTTTTTTATCCAAAACAACCACGTCATACCGAACAACACGTCAAATTTCCAAAAAAACTATTAAAAAATTTAAAAATTTCCCCACCTTCGCGCTTCCCCAAACCATTTTAATTTTTACACTGCCAGTCCGTTTTAATTTAAATTTCTTTTATTAAATTTGTGGGTTCCCCCCGGGGGAAACTTTTGGACCTTTCCCAAAATTTAATTTTCACAAAAAAAGCCCACTAAGGAAATCACTGTCAACTTCCAATTTACCGAACCCAAAATATGTTTAAAGCCCCCCAAAAAAAATTTCCCCTTTTACACCCGGCCCCAATTCCGGAAGTAAATGAAATACATGAAAACAATTGGGAAAAGTATATTAAAAAAAATTTTAAAAAGGAAATACATAAAAAGTTCGATAAAAAATTCTTTCTTTGGTAAAATAAAAAAATTTTGGTTTCCCCCAAATACAGTTTTGAGACCAACACAATTAAGGAAAATAACTATGGAAAAACAAACCAAAATTTAAATTTGGTAAAGCAAAAATTGATGTTTAAAACACGAAACAGAAAAAAAATCAACAAAGGGGAAATTTTCACCGGCCTTGGGCCTTTCCCGGGAAATTTTAAAGGTCAAATTTCAAAAATTTGGTAACATTTATTAATTTTTTAAAACCCCGAAAAAACGTTTTAATTTAAAGGGGGAAAAATCAGAAATTTTTAGTGGCGATACCCACAAAAATATATTTAACTTGTGGCCCCAAAAAACCCCCAAATTATTTCGGTTTTGTTAAAAAAAGGCCCCAAAACCCCTTTAAATTTATTTAGATTTGGGGGGGGAGGGGGGGGGGGGGTTTTGTAAAATCAACCCTTTTGGGGTAATTTCAAATGGGTGGGGGGAAAAAGGGGGTTACTTGGGGGGAAACACAAAAAAAAACTGTTACCGGGGTGATTCAAAATTTTTGAACAAAAGTTTAATTTAAATAAAATGTTTTTCCTTTGTTTTTTGTGGTTTTACCGGGGAAATTTAAGGTAACTGGGTAAAATAGGAACATTAATTTATTTTAAAAGGGCGGGAAAACGAAAATGTAAGTGTTTCAAAGGGCCTTTCCGTTACAAAGGGTTTAAACCAAAAATTTTTTTCTGTGCTTTTTCTTTTTTCGAGGTTTGGCCGGGCGTTCAAAAAGGGAATTTACTTGCCGGTGCAGAAAACCCAAAAAACTTGGGGGGGGGGGGTTTTTCCAATTTAAAAAGAATAAAATAATTTGGGGTTTTATAAAAAATGGGGGGTTTTGGTTTTTTAACTTTTAATTTTAATTGGGGATTAGGGGGGAAAAACTTTCTAAAAATAGAAACCTAGAACTGAAAAAAATGAACAGAAAGTGAACGGAAATTAATTTACGTAAAATTAATAAGCCCGTAAAGAAACGGAAAGCCTTTAAATTGGGGTTTTTTTGTTTTGGGGGGGGTTGGGAAACCGAAATTGACCTGCCCAATAAAAAAAACCCCCGTTGGAAATCTTTAAAGAAACCCATTTTTAAAATATGGGCATGGAAAAATGTGGGAAACCCCCAAGGACCCTTTGGGCGAGGGAAATTTAGGGAAGATGTGTGGTTTAATTAGGGGGGGTTTTTTTCAAAAAATTTTCTTTTCAACCCTTTTAAAAAATAAAGGGGTTTAAAATTTAAAACATGACTTTAAAAATTATAAAGGGTTTGGGGGGGGGAAAAAATTAATAAGGGCCCAGGGCCCATTCCCGGGGTGTTAAGGGAAACCCCCTTTCCCCCCCTTTTACCCCTTTTCGGTTCCAAATTTTCTTTAAAAAAGGGAAAAATATTAAAATAAAAAATTAACTGGTTTTCTTTTCGTTCAAAATTTTCCCTTTAAGGTTCGCTATGGGGAAACCAATTTTAAAAAATTTAAAAAATAATTTTTAAATTTAATTTTTAAATTTTCCCCAAAAAAAATTAAGGGACCAATTAAATTTAAAAGGGCCCGGGCCCGGGAAACCTAAGACCTTCCTTTGTGGTTAAATTGAGAAAATTTTTCCCTTTTTCCCCTTTTAAAATTTTTCCAATTAGTAAACAACTGGGGAAAAGAAATGGTTTTTTAGATGACATTTAAAAAATTTTTTTTAAAAAAAATGGCAAAAAATTACGGATTGAACAATTTAAGCCTGTAATTTGGAAGAAATGTTCTGGCGAATTGGCGGCCGGTTTTTGGGTTGGGTAAGGCGGCAATTCCCCCGGGGGGGGGGGAGGGAATTGACGTGGGGTTTTTTCCCCTTTTTTCCCCATTGGTTGTTCAAAAAGGGGAATTACCTTTATAAAAATTGGACACCCCACAAATTCCCAACTGCAATTTCCAGTTTTGGGGGTAACTTAAAATTTTAAAGTTTTTACCCACAGAAGGACCTTTCAAAAAAATGGAGGATTGTTTAATTCCCATTTTTTAATTCTTTTAAATTTTAATAATATGAAAACCTTAAATTTATTTTTAAATTAAAAAAAAATTGAATTTGGGAACCCATTTTTAAATAAATTTAATACCAAGGCCCAAAAAAAACCCAAAATTACATTTGGGCCCGGTCCCGGGAAAATTTTGAGAAAATTTCCCCTTTTTTTGTTTTAATTTAAGGGGGGCCATTTTAAATAAAATCGTAAAAAAAATGAAAAAAAACTTTAAAATTTTTTGGGGCCCTTTTTTGGGGTTAACAATTTTTAAAAAAAAAATAAAAAGTTTGTTTTAAAAATAAATTCCGAAACGGGTTAAATTTTTTCCCCGAAAAATTAAAAATTTATGGCCTTTTTAAAAAATTAAATTCAACCGGAAAAATGTGGGTGGGTTTAAGAGGAAATTGAAAAAAATTTGGGAAATTTCGGGGGGGAAAAACCCTTTTTTTTTGGCTCCTGACCGAATTTTTTTCCTAAAAAAAGGGGGGTTTTTCCTTTAAAAGGGGTTTAAAAAGCAAGATGAAGGGATTTTAAAAATTCCTCTTTAAAAGCCCTTTTAAAGCCCTTTAAATTCGTCCTTTACCGAAATTAATTTTAAAAAAGTTCCCTTTAAAAAGGGGCCATTAAATCGGGATAAGCAGATGTTTTTCAAAAATTTGTTATTTTTGAATTAATTTTTGATTGCATTCCCAAAAAACCCCTTTTTAAGGTTTTAAAATTTTGGGGGAACCCCCTTTTAAATTAAATATTTTTTAAACCCAACAACCAAAAACCAAAAAAAAAATTTTTTTTTCAATTTTGAAAAAGGGCCGCATTTTAATTTTTCCCAAAGAATTTCCAACCCTAAAAAAATTATAATAATATAAAACCTAAAGGCTTAACCAAAAGAACTTTTGGGAAAATTACTTTTTTTTTAAAAACACTTGGGGCCCCCCTTGTAAAATAATTTGGCTTTTAAAGTTAAAAAAAGGAAGTTTACAAAATTTTTAAGGCCCTTTTTTATGACAATTTTTTTAAAAACAAAAAAGCGTAAAAATTTCCGGTTTTCCAATAAAAAAAATTTTTTGATTAAACCCAACAAAATTACAACAAATTTAAAATTAGGGTTTTTTGAAAAAATTTTTTCTTTTATTTTTTGTTTTTTAATAGGTTTTAATTAAAAAATTAAAAAAATTCCCTTTTTAAAAGCAATTTTAGGGTAATTTTTTGGCCCCGCGTAAATTTCCACGAATAATTTTTAAAAAATTAATTTTTGGAATAATTTTTAAAATTTTTTTAAACAGTTTTTCACCCCCTGTAAAGGAAAAAAAAAAAAAAAAAAAAAAAAAAAAAAAAAAAAAAAAAAAAAAAAAAAAAAAAAAAAAAAAAAAAAAAAAAAAAAAAAAAAAAAAAAAAAAAAAAAAAAAAAAAATAAAAAAAAAAAAAAAAAAAAAAAAAAAAAAAAAAAAAAAGGGGGGGGGGGGGGGGGGGGGGGGGGGGGGGGGGGGGGGGGGGGGGGGGGGGGGGGGGGGGGGGGGGGGGGGGGGGGGTTTTAAAAAAGTTTAGGGGTTTGGCCAAAAAATTTTTTTTAGGACCTTTTTCGCCCAAATTTTAAAAAGAAATCATTTATAAGGGCCCCGCCTTTTTTTTTTAAAAAACGGGACCAGTTTTTTAAATTTTTTTTGAAAAAATTTCTTTTTTTTAAAAAAAAAAGGTTTTTTTTGGGGAGATTGGTTGAGCAAAATTGTGCAAAAAATGTGCAAAAATATAGCATAAGTTTCCACATTAAATTCGTTATTTTACGAAAACCATGAACTTGGCTCAGCCAATGAAGTTACAACGTAAAATTTTTTTGTGCTGCTGTGATGAAATGAATCTTGGTTGTCAGCAATAATAATTAAGAATTGCAAAAAGTGATGCAAAAGATATGGATAAAGTTTATGACTTATGAAAGATCATTATTGGGTGAACATTCTAGCCATTAACTTGACTCAGCCAGAAATGAACGTATGTCATGTAACTTTTTTGTAGTACTGTCTGAATGTGCAAACAACGAAATCGTATCAAATTGAGCCAAAGTGTTGCAAACACGCTATATCAAAAACAATTTCAATTGGTGAGCCAAGTATAATAATATCACATAGAATAACTACTATTTATGACGGATTTTAGTTCGATTTTTTATCGATATTTCGTGACAGTTTGGGCCGAACAAACGGGTGGGCTTTACAAGTCATATTTCATATGGACTAATTTAGGTTATAGTTGATGAGTACTTTTGTACAATAAAGTTGAAAATAGCCGAATCTATTAGAAATCAAGTTTTAATATAAGTTATTTTTATTTACCTGGTAATTCCAGTATGCAAGAAAATAGAAACTTCAACAATCAAATACATTATGCTAGCATAAGAACATACACTTGAATAGTAAAGAACGACGAACTTAAAGAACTTTAAAGTCTTCCATCAACGCGACGGTGATTCTATAGTTTTCCTATTAAATCAGACTTATGCACATTCTAGAGGCATTATAGCTCTTAGTTTATGCCACATTGCCTAAGGGCGAACAAAATTCCACTGCAAAAAATAATTTTTTTAAATTTAATATAACATAATTTGGTGTGTCTAAGCCTTTATTGTTTTAATTACTTGCTCAAACAAGGTTGTCTTGGGTTACTGCTGAATCAATTAACTGGATTGAATGAACTTTAAAAATGTCAGAAAAGTTTGCTCTCTCAAAATACTTACATTGAAAATGTGTTCATTAAAAGCAACATAGACTATTATTGAGGATCTTATTACTATTGTCAAACGTCAAGTCTACCCTTAGTAAAACGTTGTTTTAAAATTAAACGAAGCACAATTAGTATGTCCCCCTAAAATAAATCTTGAAAAATAAACGTAAAATTCTGAACAATGAAGCAGGTAATTTGATTTTATGAATAAATATACAGGTTGTTCATTTTTTAAATCAGATTATATATAAACATAAATATATCTAGCGGCTCAGCACTGACACAAATCATTTAAACACTTACGATGACTTGTGTTTTGAAAGTTTAATGGGGAAATATTATTTAATACATTTTTATTTCAAGGTAATAAATATCCTAGAGTAAACTTTCTTGGGTTTAATTGATTTTGGTTAAGATATCTATGTTAAAGTCGATACTTTATGGATGATCTTCATGGGATAAAATCGTGCTTCATTCGTTGCCATCAAGTCTGGCAAAGCTACCACTATCACAATAAGTAATGAGCGTTATAATAGTTGATTTGACAATTTTTCAATATAATTTACGCTACATTTTCGTATTGAATTCCTAAATATTTTTATTATTATTGACGCGTTATGCCCTTGACTTGCTAAAATCCTCGTAGTCAAGTGGAACGTAGTCGTATCGATACACTCACAAAGTGCTGAAAACATTGGCAATGGAAAACAAATTAAAGAAACTCGAATCACTGCCCTTCTTCCGTTCTATTGAACGTCAAACGATGTTCATGTGAGGCGGAATTCGTTCTCCTTGAACTTTCTCTGGAACTTGACTGAGCATCAGCTCACTGCTGTGGAGAAAACCCAATCGTTTTCAAAGTGTGTGTAGTCATGTGTTTTAATGTACCTTAAATTGTATTAGATTCATTTGCAAATTGTCATTAATTTGAAATATAAGAATTTGTTCCCTTTGTGTGCGCGAACATTGTTATGATTATTCCATTTAGGCCCTAACTTAATTTCTCATTTACAAATGCAGACAATTGAAAACATCTTCATTGCACAAATTGTCTTAACTCATTTATAGTTGCTTACTAAATAGCCAAACATAGAATAATTATTGTATTTGTTGTAGGCAGGAAATTAAGATCGTGTTTATGCATCCACTTTACGCAATAACGTAAATAGCCGAGGTAGGAGAATCTGCCTTGAAAGTGAATGCTAATTCGCACTGCTTACATTACCAACCACCAAACACTGAAGATGACAGTACATGAACACTTGTAAATAATTTAAACCGCCGTTCACATACATTCCTCGCAAACTCCCTTGGTTTTTGGACGGTCCTTTCTGTTCCGAAGTGCTCACTTAATTATCATCTCAAAGTGGAATTACGATTGCTAATCATCAAAGCTAGAGTTCTGTTACCATCAAATGATGCGAATTATGCGGGCAGACCGGACTGGCTAGCTGGAAACGTATCCTATTTGAATAACACAGGCGGCTAAAAGACACTGAGATGTCCGGCCCAGACAGCTCCCAACGTTCGCCTGCTAGCTGTTCCACTGGGCTGGCTAAGGGGAGCGACTTAGCACCAGCTATGCACGAAACAAGGGAATCTGGGGCAAGGGAATAAAAAGAAAACAGTAAACGCTGTTTCTGTTAATAATATTGTAACTTATTCATCCTTTATATGTGTATATGTTTCAAAACCACATATTAACTTGAACAGGTGTGAATTATTTTCTGTTTGCGCCAGTATTTTAGTTTTTTTCTTATTTACGCATAATAATGGTAATCCTGGATCATTCAGTGTGTATTGCAGTCATTTAGTAGTGCATAAAGAATAATATCATAATGTGAAACAAATTGTGACCATTGTTTTTTTCCACTGATTCGAAACAAACAGGCGAAGTTACAATAGAATCGTACTACCGACACCCAGTACCAATCCATTTGGACTAATGATGCGATATTTTCATTAAAATAATGTGCCAGTTGAATGATGCCATGAAAATAACAAAGCAAACTAGATATTTAAACACATATGTTGTAAAATTGGAGCACGCGTGGCAATTTAAATCTAAAATGTGTTTTAGGCCTGCGTACATGGGCCCAGTGATGGATATGTATAGTACAAAAACTAGGTTAATATTTCACTATAAATTACAAATAAATAAGAAAAAAATGCACGCTATGAATGAGCGATCGCTATAATATGCAAAGTATTTCCCTTGTGAAAAGATAGCTCATCAATCAACTCACGACTTCGGAATGACACCTCAAGTATTCTGATGTCAGCTGGGTGAAACGTATGTGCTAAGTCCTTTTATGAAAAACAACTATGGAGCCGCTATGAATATGACTTACTAGAACAATGTAATGCAGTTATATTGTTAATACGTAGTTGATATAGTTTACAAGCGCAACGAACTGTAATCTTGATCAATAGTGCAAGACATGCTGAGTCTGTCTTCACAGAGAGTGTATTCATTCACAAACAAGCTTCAAATTCAGGAAGCTAAACTGTATATAATATACGATATAATCTCAAACTCATTTCCAACCATGTCGGGTTGAGTGATATTATGTACATCGATATAGGGCACAAAACTGTGTTGTGTCGACGTAACCGGGTTCAGCGTTTCTTCATCTCCTTTCTGCATCTGTCTCTTCACCATTTACTTCACTGATTTATGTCTCTTCGCAGCTTCACTTCTGTCACCCGATACCAAGATTCAACTCGCTCTTAACTTTTCTTTTGATCATTCAATTTTTAACTAATATTTTTAAATGTTATATTATTATTTATTTTACCATCATGTATTATTTCAATGTTTCATAGTAAAATTAATAACTCATAAATAAAATATATTTTTTAATGTTACGCATCAGCATTACGAAGTACATTGGTGCAGTACAGGACGGGCACAGAAACTTTACCCTGCCATGTATAGGTCTTCTGCAAAAGACAAGGTGTAATCGGTGCATCTCCAGCACTAGATTTCTTGTTCCTACTTCCAGGTCTAGTTCTTGTATATCTCAGCAGGGCCAACACTTATGCCTTTGTTTTGTGCACTCAGAGCCCAGGAAGCCCGAGCCACCTCCGGGAGTCACAGATGAGTTCCAGAAGGACTTCCACAATCGAGACTATCGCTATCAATTCAAAGGTTTCCAACAGTCTTCTAAACCTTGCTCGCCATCATAACGTGTTCTTTGTCTCCTACTAACACTTAGTTTACTTACTAACTAGGTGTGTGTATCGTTATCAACAACCCACCGTGTACTACTAACGGATGTTACTAATCTTAATCAGCAACGCATTAACAGTAACCTTAGATCTTTATCTCCATAGTTTGAAGAAAGAACCGACTTCATAAATTTAACTATTATAATAATATTAGTTACTAATTAACTCATAACAAGTGTCGCTTATCTTTATTTGGTATATTATAAGATTAAAGTAATAATTTGGCCAGGTTTTTATATCAAATTAAACACAAAGAGCACAATATATTATACTACAATGCAAAGGGCCTAGAGTACCATCCATTGGATCCTAGTCAAAGCGTCTAAAGTCAATCCGCAGCACCCTGGATTGATTACGACCGACCCATATTAAGACTGGTAACCCAACCACCCCCAAACCCTCTCCAATCATAACTACATTTTGCTTCAATTCTCCTTTCTAAAACATGTAATGCAACCCTCACAATCTTCCACGCAAGGTGGTGTTTCTTCGTTACAACCATCTTAATGCAGATCTACGTCGTTAAAATATGTATACTTAATTCAAAACTATTAACGTTGGCTCCATTTGAACTTCCAAACGAAGGCTGACGTGGAAGAACGGTGTATATAGGGTTGTGCGAACCCACTATTTTTACTTCGTACTCGAACTCGAACTTTCATAGTTTGGAAAATCGAATTTCGAACTTCACAAAAATTAACTCGAACCGAACCTAAAGAGATATCAAAGAGTTATAATAGGTAAAATAGTGATAAGTCTGGACCGGCACCTCCACCAAGAAAGTATGTAACTTCTGGACTGGCCCCTCAGCCATCCATTTGGTTTGCTTTTAAATTTGTACCTGTAAACTGAGGCCCATAAAACGTGACCACATACAAATAGTAATACAAATTTAAAAATTACACTTTTTTTCGATCTTTTAACCTTTTTTCACTCGAACTCGAACACGTACGTTTTTTTTAAAGTTCGAGTTCGAATTTCGAACGTTCGCACGTCCTTACTGTATAAATATATACATACAGATGGCTAGCCGGAGAACTTTTTGTTTTCTGCTTTTGCGTCTAAATAAAGATAAAAAGGAATTTCTATATCGATTATAAATAAAATCTCAAATATATATTAAAAAATGCATGCAATCTCATGTGTACCGTAAGAGTGTGCATCATATATAAAAGTCTATGGTGTACATTAATCCGATATAAAGTCTAATTAAAATTACAACACAGTATAACAATAAAGTTATTTTTGCGTTTTCTTAGATTTGTAGTGGTTATTGCAGAACTATTAAAATGTTGGTTGTAATTACATATTTTTTTCGGCCAAGCAATCAATGATAAACTGTGCATTATCTGATTCACCTTTGTTGAGTTTGGCCATCAAAGTCAGTCAGAGTCATTTCAGAGTCAGAGTAATGATACACATTACAACTTGTGAACGTGTCTATCGGTCTCACTTGCAAATATGATTGCGGCATGAAACATGAATTGTAACGTTATTCACATTTAGATTTGCATTTCAATACGAACCTGAAAATTAGGATGATATTATGCATGTACTAACAGACGTATGCTCTTGCGCTCCATTTGATATTATTGCATATTTGCATGAAAATTGTTTGGAGTGTGTTTTACTTTACCTGTGTGCTTAACTAAGTGTACTAATACGTGCAACTGTTTTAAATGTTTACTTTATTCAAGTAAATGTGGAATTATCAATCGTAAACTACACAAAGTAATCAAACAAAGTGCTTTTGTACAGTTTGTCTTTATGATAACATATGAATCCCATTACTAACTACTGGATAAATCACTTATTTATAAATAGATATAATTATATACTTACAAAATCTTGAAAGTAAATTATATTCTAAATGATTTGATTTATATTTTTCAAGTTTTTATATGTTCATCAAAACTATCTGTTACGAAAGTTGCATTTTTTTTGTAAACATATCGGGCACAGCTATTATTATTATTATTTTTATTATTTTTTTGTTTAGTTTGATTTCTAGCCAAAACCTTAGTATTTGTATACAAAAGAATATTTATTTATTTTATTCCCATCCATGGACGTGTACATGGTAACAAATTTTCAATACAATATAAATACGCAAGTGATGATAGGAAGTACAAAAACACCATTAACAATACAAAAACATAAAAATTATTTTAATAAAAACTTACGTTACAAAACTGAACGCAATGGGTTTAGGAATTTACCAACGGAATAAAAGGATTTCTCCAGAAAGTACTTAGTGAGGACAAACTACTAGGGAAACGCCAAAGTCGTTGTTAGACGAGTGAGTGAGCCATGTGTTGAGGACCGGGTAACATTTCTTTTCTTCCCCTTACGTTAGGCCTCCCTATAGCCCATCATAGGCTACAGTGGAGCATTTTGGCCTAAACTATGGCCTAAACTTTTACACAACTCCCGGACCAACAATCTACCATTAAGCAAGACCCGGCAGTCACACGGAATATTCAGTTGAAGACTGCCAACAACAGCAACCTCCGGCACAGTGATTTCCACCAATACCCTATTATTTATACGAATATAATTATCAAACTTAAATGCAAATGTTCCCGGGTACCCACCACATGACTCGCTCACTCGTCTAACTACGACTTTGGCGTTTCCCTAGTCTAGTTGGTTAAAGCGCCCTTGTAGCCGAAATGTGTGAGACGTGGGTTCAATCCCCTGGTCGGGAAAGATTTTGTAATTTCTAGATTGTATTTAAAAAATAATTAAACATGTTTTGAAATGCATATAACGCAGTGTAGTCCATCATCTGTGGCAATAGGGCCTAGACTATGGTAAACATAGCCAGTACGAAATACGTGAAAATATTGCAAGGTGTACTCAATCTACGAGCGGAATTTGGGGGTACCTTGACGTCCAACATTCGACAGACCTTGCATGGGCACGGCATTACACGGCCAGGCGAAAAACAAACAAAAAATATCTTTTCAAAATCTAAAACATTGTCGTTAAAATAATTTCTAAACATTGGAAGTCTATTTTTCAGTTTATCATTTCTTGTAGGTTTAAATCGCAATGAATCTTGCTGATTTTGTTAGCAGTTCTCAATAAACTCGTACCGGATGTCTGTTTAAAATTTCAGCGCAATCTGTTCAGCGATTCGGCTGATTTTCAACGTACACACACACACACACACACACACGCACGCACGCACGCAGAAAAACAATTAGGGCCGTTTAAGTCGAATGGAAATCACTACGTTCGCTACGCTCACTCGTTCAATAAGTAGTAGTATGTTGAGTAGATAAAACTATTGTGTGCGAAGAAAGGAGGGCGCGGTAACTTCTGAGAGCCACACACATTAATATTACATCGTAAACATGAACATGAGTTATGAGTAGTTGTCGGTAAATCTTTTCATCTACAACACATACAAATTATAATTTATGTTCCCAATTAGTTGTGAACATTTGCGTAAATTGGGTTCATTATGAAATGCTTCAAATTAAAGTATATTGTGTGTTCATTTATGTACTTGGTTGTATTTGTTATCCTCTATTATAAATCAGTTTTTATTATGAAACGGATAAACGGTAAATAAATTAATACGAAGAAACCACCGTAAAATACGGAACGTTAATTTTCAACAGAACACTACAAATGATACACAACGAATCTTCTGGAGCTGATGTTATACAAACTCTATTATTATCGATAAACTATTATTGTTCAACCATGATCTCACCACAAAAACCTCGGTCAGTTCGATTACCTCCCTTTTTGTGGCGAGTGTACCCCATATATCTCCTAGTTACACATTGCTTCGGATCACGAAGTCTTCTTCGGCATTACTGCAATATTTTCAGCTTTAGAAGCATTTGTCTTATATTTTCATGACCTATAATCCACGATACGATCGACTAACCCCGACTCGGATTGCACTCGTGTGGAAAATCACAATTCCAAACCCTGAGTTATTATGAGGTCTAGGTTCTTGATTTATACTTCTGCATGGAATACGCTGTGCTCCAAATCAAAGTGTCATGGACATTACTTGCGAGACATGGGTTGTCGAGTGGGTGTATGTGTGTAAACAGTGGTGTAGTGCTCAAAATCAGTTTACCGTAACACACCATGTGACACGTTAAAGTAAGTATAGTGTGTGTGTGCATGTTGGTATACGTGTGCGCGCGCTAGTGTGAATGTGCTAGACGGCCGTCTCAACGGGATTGGATCCTTGCCTCACAGGTGGCAATCTCGCTTGAAACGAAGCACCAACAACAAAGGAAATCAAATTACAAGCTCCTTTATGTAGGGTTTACTTCACTCACCAAGCAACCGGGAGACCTGCGTTCGTGTCCCAGTGGAAACGTTTTAACGTATGCAACTAACCTTGTTTTCTGCTCATTCGAGTGCGCTGTATTATGCAACGTTATGCTTGCGAGGGCGTACACGCAAGATATAATAAAATTTAATGAAACAGTGCCAACGTGCTAAATTTCTCATACTATATTGAAAATATCGGAAGATTCTTTAAATGTTATAATAAAAAATATTTGAATTGCAGACATTGGAAGCATATAATATAAACACTTTGCTGACATGCATGTTATACTTGCAGACACAACTTTAGTTTTAGCTTGATCTGTTACTCTTTTTTTTCTTTTTGTTACCGAAAATGTTTTTTATACAGATTAAAATTATATTCAATGAATAACGGACATTCAGAATATATAGATTTACAGTTTTAGCTTCAATATCAGTACATTTTATGCTGAATATTTAGAAATATAAAGCCTATATTATATAAGTGAATAAAAATAAAAACAAAAATTGGAAAATCAGAGACCAATTTGCATGCAAAGGATTTTGTATCTTTTTATTTATGTATTTATTTATTTAACGTCTATCTTATTCAGAGGACAACTAAATAAATCTAATTACTTAGAGGCAGGCACAACAATGAACTACAGTTAAAATAGTTGAAATAGTAATATTACAACAACAATGTATTAATAGCACTAATTATTGTAATACATTCAAAAAGGATATGAAATGAAATTATAATTAATTAACCAAATATAAAAAAGGGGGAAATAGAAAAGAAAAGGAAAAAGAAAATGTCTAGAATATGAAGATGTTGTTACATTGTTATTCATGGTGGTTAGTATTTCTATGATATCGTAAAATCCGTCGCAATTTCTACAAGTGAACTCTGAAAATAATAATGGAAATTGTTCAACAGACGTCGTGAGTTTTGCATGCATAGTACCTAATAGAATAGCAATAAGAACGTGAGTTTCTAGCAGCTTTCGATGTAAGGCGTGGCATTTCCATTACTAGGCCGCTTCGCGAACGCATTTTTTAGTCGCGTTGATGGATGAGCTTTTTTAAAAGTTTTGGTATGCGTGGGATATCTTTACTTCTTCTAGTTCCATTGCAAAATCATTTTTGTTAAATTAGGATAATTTTTATAAAGTAGATTTAATTGCTATGGTGATTAAAATGTAAAATAACTGGAGGCCCGAAGACTTGCTTTCTGTACGCATTGTAAGTGATTGTTGTCAAGTTTCTATAGTTACTTGTTAATTATTGTTATACGCCTCAAAAAACTCATATTCAACCTTTATTTCTATTGATTCTGGCTAACTTTTTCAACTTATTCTTCCAAAATGTACTACAGCACCATAACCTTAATGTCCATGTAAAATATGAACTTTGTAGACCCAACCGTTTGGTCAGAATCGGCAAAAATGTAACGAAAATATCGCGCAAAAAATCGAAAAAAAAATCGTAAAAGTACGATATTCATGAGAAATATTTCTTCGATTGTACCCAAAAACGTGACAGGTCTAAGTTCAGAGATTTCGAAGGCCCCCTTCAATTTTCACCAAGATCGCATGTGCCGTTTGCCCGGTAGAGAGCTAACAAACAAACTGACAAAAAAAAAACTGAGCTAAATTTTTTGGGGGTCAGTGAAATTGAAGTCTTCGCTTCGCTCATCCAATTATTCTAAAAAATATACAAATATAGTAAAAATGTTACCTCTGACCAAACGTGTGATAAAAATACCAATGGCTGCCAAGATCCTCAGACTTAACATTGACACGTTATTAGTAAAGCACCTACCTATTTGTTCACGCTGAACACACAGCAGCATCTCGTTGGAAAAGAACCTAAATGAAAATAAGACAACATCTAAGAAAGTCGTTTTAAAATTCGAATGAGAATCACAGATGTAGAAATAGGTCAGGTTTTCGTATCTAAAACGTTGCTGTTGGCATAGTATCCAAATGAGGTTTCAACACACAAGATTGCGACTAGTTAACGTTAACAAAACATGGTGCAACCCTGGATTGAACTCGCATTCGCATAGAGTGCAATCTTCTTTGGACTGCATTGCATATTTATTGCAGGAGTATCACATCTTAATTTATATTTAGCACTACACGATGCAGGGGTTTCTCTGTCTAGAAGTAAAACAATTGCGGTAGTCATAATGTTACTGTCATTTTAAGAGGTAAGACAGCTAATATACCACCTAGAATTATAGTTGATATAATGTGCTAACATATAAAGCTATGTTTTAAGGTTCTACATGGCTCATGACCTGCGAGTGGGTCATAAACTGACGCCTTTATTCTCAATTTTAACTTAGAAGCGACCTACTATTTTAATTTACTCGATAGCATCTCATGTTCTCTTACAATGGATCTAATTTCAATTCAGTGTTAAATAATGTCGAAACCGTTATCATGTTTGCTGCCAAATTATCAACATAATCTTGAAGTGCCGCGGTCATGTTACTTGTAGGGGTCTACAAATCAGCTTTATTATCGTACAGATGTGAAAAGCAGATTTAAATGCCGTGAAAGTGTCAACTTATATTATCTTCTCGAGCTGAAACATTTTATGACCAAATGAACTCATTAAGGGAACATTTATAATTACACATTTGATAAAGTATTAGGATTGTGTAAGTGATAGCACTACTGAAAACTTTATAATATTTAAGATAATCAATTTGTTAAAACCAAATCATTATCAGATTCTTTTGTACGTCACTTTACAAACATAGCCTTCAGAGATCGTTTTCTAAGCCCTCATGCATATTATGAACCATATCGCTGTCCCTTTATCTGCAACTTATTTTAATTGGGCACATTCTTACTCTGTGTAAGTAGACCAACGATACAGTATGTCAATTAGCTAATTGTAAATTAAAACGGCATATACGAACAAGATGTTAAATAAGTAAAGTCAACAACAGCTGACACAAATACAAAAATGGTTCATTGTTACGCGCACTTGTCGTACATATGGATAACCCAGAAGTGTCTTTAAAATACAATTTTCTTGAAACCGTTCCTCACTAATACTTTTTATTAAATATATATTTATATCCGATTAGTAAAAAAATTATAAAGGAATTGTGGTTATGGTGATTTTCTGGAATGAGCTATGACACGACTATGTCTTATTGGAATGTTTATGCTGGTGCAACTCCAGAAATTCAGTACTAGACCTCTCGACCAAGGTCTTTAAGTGTGGAATTTAAGCCCTGTTTAAATTACAATGATTTGTATTTCCTCACTGCATACAAGGGAAGGCGTGTGGTATTCGTCATTAAATCGTATGGCGGAGTGGAGTGGCACGGCGTTTATTATAGCGCCAACTTCGTTGTAATGCCTCGTAGTTCAGTATGCAAGCAATGCGCATGCCTACTTGTCGGCACTAAGATTTCTTGGATTTCTCAAGCTTTGGTGAAATGAGGGTTGGAAGGTTGGAATGCAGTATTTAATTCAATGGTTTTATGTGTTGGCTGATGAGTGGCCTCATTGCGAAACCAACGAGACTCTAAACAAAGTTTAGAATTAGGGGGTTTAAAAAAACAATTGGTGTTTTATCTAAGTCCGCATGTTTGATAGGCGTACAGAAAGTTGAGTGGCAGACAATATTAACACTGGCTTTCAATTGTGTATGAAAAGGCGTGTGATGCTAATCTTTCTACTTTGATACGGATATCCTATTGATAAGATGTTCTAACACGCAGCTACTTTTATGTTGTGTTCTCCGCCACTTTATGAATCATCACCAAATCTATAATATAATTTCCAAATGTTCTGTTTTATGTAACTTATTTGAAATAATTATGTCTTATCTTTCTGTTCTATCTCTTCAATATGTATAGTAGCTCTATATTATTTTTCCATTAGTTTATTTGATATTATGTTATTCTCCACAAGTTATAAGAAGAGAAGACACACTTCCTGCTCTATGTCTTTCCAAGTGACCTATATTTGAACTGTTTTCACCAGCCCAATCAAATGGATATGGGTTTCCTTTTAATCCCGCATAATCAAATATTGGGTACTAGTATCTTGAAAACTTTTTCCCGATTTGTTTGTTTTAATGGCCATCATTACAAAATGTATTCTCTACATTGCCTTTATAGATATTGAAATGATTTTTATTGGCAGTCATCGCAATTTTTTTTACTACATATACAAAAAAATGAAAGCACCCAAAACAGACTAAAGATTCTTGCGAAATGTATACAAAGTGAAGAAAATTATTCATTATTCTCTGAAGTGTGTTCCGGTATAGTTTGCGTGTTAGTATGAGATCAACAGGTTACTGAAAACTCTCATAGTTATGCAGATTAGTTTGATTCCTGTATGGTAGTTGAATCTCCAAGGTGCTGTAAACAGCGTTTACAGTGTGTTATTATGTCGGGAGAGGTGAAGGTATTTTTACAACCGAGCTTGTTTTGCATGTTCTACTTCAACAAGTATGCTAACAAGTGATATATATCGCATCGGGGTATCAAACCCGAGTGCATGAACTAGTTGAATGGCGTTGCTATGCACAAACTAACGAACGTACAATTGCATTTTATAATTGAGAAATGTTTGTGTTTTCTGTTTTCCGATCAAAGTATGTACGTCAATGTATTATTATTAATGATTATTGCTTTGTGTTACATTATTTTTGTATGTATATTTCTGTTTATTCTTAAATCCAAACAGCAGCCATCTCAACATTTGTGTATATTTTACCGTGTAAGAATGTATAGAGATATATAATTATATTTTAATCTCTCAGCTTGTTAACATTTTTTTCTGAAAGTACAGCCGCTGTACCTATTATTTGTTATATCCTGAATTTCGGGAAGAAATACTCAATTCTGTCTCTAAACTAACGTGTTATTTTAATAGACAGAAAAACAATCGTTATACGTGGCTGTTAACAAAATTATCTAAAACTTTAAATATTCCCTTCTGACTAATCAAGATAGTAGAATTAAACATTTAAATAAATTAGTTTCAATTTCTACAATGTGTTAGTTCTTTTAACATTCATATCAGTAAATTTAATTGATCTATATGAACACTTTGGAGATTCCAATCACATTTGAACGTATTGGAATCAATCGTTTCGCACTTACCATCTTTCTTAATAATTTTGATTTGTTTACACTTTTTTCTAGAGAATAAAAATAATTTAATTTGTACCAAATTAAGTGGTGATAAGCTTAATCAAAAGTCAGCAGCAAATCAGCGTCTACTTTGATTCCATTGTTCGATGCTTAGCTATTTCAGTGTCGGAGTCGTCACATAATGTTGGTGAACTCTCACGGACCTCCACGTTGACTACAAGTACAACGACAACAAAACTTACTTTCCGAAGAAAACCTCACTCCTCTCAATGTAATCCCCTACCGATGTTGTTCCAGTGCCGACAGCGACCATCTTGGGCGGTCCCGACCTGCACGTGGACAAGGGCAGCACCATCAACCTCACGTGCACAATCAAGTACAGCCCGGAGCCCCCAGCTTACATCTTCTGGTATCATCATGATGAGGTGGGTACACGACAAACACAGCTAATCTTTCAGCAGATGAATATGGTGGTTTTAGAGGTAGGTCAAGAGAAGCGAGCGGAAGCCCGAATCTGGCGGCTGCTTTTTCCAATAACAAAACAGGAATGTGGAGTGGAGATAATGTACTCGAATCGATGAAGTTTCATTTTGTGTAAAACTTTAAAATCCCAAATAAATTGCACAGTTAAAAATAGATAAGCTTCGGGAGAGTACGTACTCATACAGAGAACGTGTTTAAACAAAATCGTAAACTCATTATGTTATTTTGTGCAAACATAATGTGTTTAACACTTTTTCGTCTTCTACGGTAAGTCGAAAAAAAATCACCCGACAAAAGGTCGTTGCGCCGTCCGCGGTGGCACATACGATTAGTGCGCTTGTTTGAACCACATGACTTTTATTTACATGAATAAACATATTATTTAATAACTAACAATATACAATATACAATATACAATTATTGTATGTAGGCCTACTGTGAGTTATGTATGCTTTATGATATTTTTAACGCAACTGAACCAGTAATGATGACAGTCGTTGCTTAGCAAAGGCTTCTGCTTTTAAAACATCATTTCGCAAAGTAATTGGCATCTACATTTTTATAATGAGTGTTCGTGGCGACGATCAGATGGTTAGAACTCAGCGGAACTCTCCAAATACTAATTATAATCAACGCTTCTCGGTAGGCTCGTAAAACAGCCCTTGGTCCTTTCAGAACATTAATTAACATTGATGCCTTGAACATATTTTCTATGCGTTAATTAGCATTACAACTTAGTCGTTGAATCTTAGCGATTTTGAGCCATTGGGTGAATTCTTGAAGGAAGCCTGTTTTCAGATCCTCTTTTAGGACTACCTGATGTGGAGTTTGTAATTATGTTTTAATGTTACACTTCTCTAAACGAAACACTCACTGGTTACACGGTTCAGTGTGGCTCGTTGACCATGTGGTTAGCGTCTCTGCTTCCAATCAGGGCCGTTTTAACTAATAATGAGAACATAGCACAAATTTTTAGGTCGCCCCCCCCCCCCCCCCCCAAACGCAACTATGGAATCCAAAATATCGTTATGTTTATTGTGTGCATGTTTTCTAATTTCACAAATAATGTTTTTTAGGCAATTGCTAGGGCCTAGTCCTACATTTAAATATTATGCAATTTATAATAGGTACTACGTATGTAAATGTAATTCCATAGTTTCCGTTTAATAATGTTATTTTATATTACTCACCCACATGGACTCGAAGTCGTCGAATCGTTTGTACTGCACGCGCTTACGCGCTTTACGTCTCTCGAAACCGCCACGAGTTCTATAGACCCTAGATAATTGTAATTTCCAGCCGATTCTACTTTTTCGTTATCACTATGAAACGCTAGCCCTCGTGATGCTAAGAACTTAAAGGAGTATTTAACCGCTAAACTCAAAAAATATATTTCATTCAGGCTAACTAGTAATGAATTTAGCAATCAACAGAAAAATTATTGGGGCCACCATGACCTCTCAAAAAATTGTCAAACATGACATTTTTCGAGCTAGGTCCCATCGGCAAAAATCTCCCATAAGAAATAACATGGGGACGATCTCTTTATGCCCCGTGACCTTGGAGGATTTTGATCCAAAAAAATATTGGCCATTATTGACGTACTCTACAGCCTTTCCTGTAAATTCTGTGTATTTTGTTTTGTAATTTGGGCAAGTAGTTCGGTCAAAATATGCAGATTACCAAGATGGGGTGTGATTTTGGAAAGCATATTTTTGCGTGTTTGAGGGTATATTTGGGCACAGTTTCAAGACACGATGTTATAAAGGGCATTTTAGATTGGTACTATGGTCTAGTATCTATGTGGACCAAAAAAGAAGCAGGTTAAAGCCGATTTAAGAAATTTCCCAAATCACCAATTTTCGCAAATTTCTGGATCAAAAAATTAAAAAATTCGTGTTAAATCACATTTACAAGATATAATTTTTTAAACGGTCATTTTAGTGTAGTATTGTGCTACAGATCACGTGGTAAAATATAATTTTTGGGTTTTTTATCCCCTTTAACTACGGCAACAATGCGACTCAATATATCTCGCCAATATTTTATTTCAGTTGACAACTGCACTTTTAATTTAGTATCAATTCTTTGCATTAAATAAAAATAAATAAATTTTATTTAGAGTCTACCCACTCAGTTATATAACTGATTTTCAGTGGGGGACTTTAAATGTTTTAATGTTTTGGTTCTAGCTATAAATGATAGAACATTTAATTGTTCTTTGGACGTTTCATGTTCTCGAAACCTATTGCCAGCATTTTTCCAATCATTATATCCGTGTGAGAATTGTGACTTTCAACCAAAAAGTTGACAATGGGTGCAAAACACTGTACCTTGGGAGGGCGAGTATGTCACCCAGTGGCGGTACACAACTTCGCCATTGACATTCTCCCAATGTAACAAGTTTTTATTAAAATATCTATTTTTGTCCGAGTAAAGACGAAGTGAACCCGTTAAATCTTCATCGATGTTTTGATTAATGCTGAGTTTAGCAATGTAATCTATGAGTAAATCACTGATTACCCACGTAGCTGGATCTTTGTTAAAACAAAAAATTGTCATGCCGTTCACTTATAGATTTTTCAGTGACGTTGTGACAGTTTGAGTTTAAAGTAGACGGCTTCGTTAAATCACTTCTTGTGGGACTGGAGTTCTGTCCAAATCAATGAAATCATGTACGGCGATCGCCACAGTCTCACTACCGGTAGATGAGTTCGGTCTACAATACCTGTGACAATGACATTGCCCTGTGCCTAAGCAATGCTAACGAAGTAACTTTTTCAGCATACTTTCTAACCCAATTTTTGTAGCAGTCGTGGGGGGCAGAACAAACTGCAAATGAGTGCAAAGTCAGTTTTATCCAATGTTTTGAATAAATCAATCTTGCAATCTCCCAGTCATTAATTCATATATAATATGTTTTGATTTGTGCCTACATCACGCTAAAAGACTGGGGGGCGCAGGCGCCCCCCAGTCTCTTGGCGCCCTAGGCACGTGCCTAGTGTGCCTATTGGGTAATACGGCCCTGCTTCCAATGCAGAAGGTCCAGGGCTGCTCCCGCTATAGGCAGAAGTTTTTAATCTTCTGATTTGGACTCAAGTCCATCTGTTCTTGACTTTGGATTTTGTAAACGGTGACTTTGGAGCCGTACTAGCAACGAGGCACATAATAAATGAGTTCTCCGAAATATCGCGATTAAAAGTAAGTATCCCATGTTTTAGTTCAGTTAAGTGGTTTTATAATATACGTTTTGGTTAATTAGTTGTGTTATTTTTTAAATTCAAAGATGTTCTGAATCGGCCTTAATTGTTGATTCGGGCGTTGATCCGAGGGTGTTTGCACTGCCCACACCACTGTTGCTATGTATATTTCATATTTAAAATATCGATCTTTGGTTGGTTATCGCTCACTCGTCGATTGCGTTTGGGCCTACAGGGTTGGCTTGGTCGCTTTGGTTTAATGTCTCCCACTGAAAATCAGTTATATGACTGAGGGTAGACTCTAAATACGAATTTAATTATTTATTCGTTTATTTTATTTAAAAAATATTTTCTTAACAATCATGTATTCACTTTCAGAATTAAAACTTCATTCAGTACAACTCTCGCGTGTGAAATACAAAGAATTATAGGAATACTAAATATTGTGTAAATTTTAGAATAAGTGCTCTTGTCTGTAACTATTAAGTTCTTGCTTACAGAACAACGCAAAAAGTTAAAGAATGAAAAGTGTAACGATGCCATATAAATTCACATCTTAGTTAAACAATTATAAAGTATTTTAATCATTATATTTACACTTTAAAGTAAACAGGTTTGGTTACAAAATAATTGTTTTTCAATAAGCTTATTTATGGTGTGCCCTTAAATAGTTGACGACTGGGCTACAATAATACACGTATGATAAGATACGAGCTTAACAGTCAACCAATGCATGTATTTCTTTCGAGGTTCCATTGGGAAATCATTGCACTCTAGAAGATTAGACAAACATTAGAGACACGTACATAGACAGCAGCGCAACGTTTGCTGAAATCAAATCAAAACCCAACAATACTGACCTACAAATTTATGTTATTAGCTAAACGCTCAGTATTTGACTTTCCTAGTTATGAAATACACGCTTTTTGTGAAAAAGTTTTCCATACTGAATTGAGTTTGTTCTAAAACGCATAATGAGATTACTCAACCATAATGTGCCAGAGCTTTTCTCTTGGGAAATTAGCTAGAGCATTTTGATGGGTTCTCTTTGATGTCGTGTTATAAATTGTCACCTTATTGCACATTATGAAACAGAAAATCCGTATTTAGGGCACGTTTATTTTGTTCCATGGCTTTGCATCACGAACGAGACAGAGCTTTACTAAACATGCTTCATAAAAGTAGAACATTTCTGCCGATATAGCAGTGGTTCTAATAGGATCTTCAATGTTTACCTGTTGACTCTGAACTGACTATATATTTTGTCATCGAATATTAATTTGTTATTTTAAAACAGAAACATTAATTTGTGTGAGGCCCCAGCTTCATCAATTTTATCGAGAAATGTGTGGATTTAATTAACAAATTGACATGAGGGAAACAACACATATTCAAAATAAACTGAAGAACTGTCTAAACACCTCCATACAGAAAAGAAGGGGGAAATAAAAATAATGTTATATGAAGAGAATGCACTTTATTTGTAAAATGTGTTATTTAGTCTGACATTCCAAGATTATCCGAAACTAATTAAATATGCTAAAATAAACAAAAGCAATAGTATCCAAACTGTGAACTCACGCTCTTTGTAAAAGCGTTTTAAATTTGTGGGTTCCCATCTACATGAACAACACTGGTTAAGAGAGCAAGGTGTTAAAGTTGAAAACCTTGTCAAAGTGGTCATCCTAGTTTGAGTCAAGGTTAATCGGATCTTTGACGAAAGATGAAACTGTCAAACTTGTTGTCACGATATTAAGCAATGTTGTGTAAATAACCTTTGTAAGATAAAGTTTAAATGTGGCCTACCTTGTAGATGCTCAATGAAATACATTCTTGTGAATAATGTAGCTATACAAAACCAAGTACATTAAACTTAATTGATTAAAACTTACGAACTTTCATTATAAAGTAGGACGTGCCAGTACACAATAAGAGTAAGATAACTAAAATCCCAGCTAATTAAAAATAAAAAAATTGTATATTGTGGTTCTTTTAGCCGAAAGGAAACATTAATATACTAATTACACTAATTTGTACCCGAGTAGTAGTACCCGAGTTTTAAATCTTTCGTAACTGATTCGTGTTAGGTATAGTATGCCTAATTATTTTTAAATTGATAGCTGCCAGGCCTACAACAAAACTTCTCAAATAAATTGCGATATGGTGTTTACAAACTTAACTCAAGTAATAATAAAATAAAGTGGTCCGTATCGTAACAGAAGACGACTTTTTTCGTTGAGGCTAAGATTAAACAAGTGTCGTTTTCAAAAACTCCTATACTTAACTTGCGCTTAAACTACCACTGACATGAAGTATTGACATTATCCTTCGTGTAAATCATTGGGGTTTTCTTAAAGATATTTACATTGCACCGTGGTTTAGATTAATCTATGGCATAACTTTTGCGTTGAAAGTTGAAACGCAAAGGTTTCCATAGCTAAACCTGCTAATCTTAAGCCGTTCAATGTGTTAAAGTTACAAAAGGAGATTCAATTTATTATATCTTAGATGATAAAAATGATAAATGACATATAGTATAGAAAGTGTTGGTCCAAAATTTTTCTGTCAGTCGAAAAGAGTCTCGAAAGTTTATCTTCTACTTTGGGAAGTTCCCCTCCTCCTGAGCGGTTTTAAGGAGATGAACGAGGTAACTGAGGCCGTGCTGGAGGAAGTTGCCAGCTTAAGGGATTCCCTGTTAGTATCCATTTCAATTGGTTCATGTTCCATCACCTCATCGCGGTTGCTGCTCACGTCGCGAAGCGGATCTAGTTAACGGGAAATGGCAGTTTGTGTAGGCCTTCATCAGACCAGGATCTGCAAACACAAACTAAGACCTCGAGAGAGACTGGCCAATTAGGATTGTGGTCAGTATTATATTGAATACTTGTCCCAAGTTCTCCATGTTAGGCCTGCCCTGCCTCTTCAATAAGGAGATCCGAATCTCTGAGTGTCATTAATTCCAATCACTTGGGTTATTTCGGTTGAATTGGTTGTGTACATAAGACGTTAATATAAATAGCAATGATCATTATAACTTTAAGTTTTGAGTTGAAGAGGTATCTCAACAAAGGTAAGTCGTTGATGTGCAATGTAGAAATATGTAGCTAAATAAGCATTCAAATTAACAAGTCTCTGTCTCAAAGCAGTTAGATATTATATATTCGTGTAGACATGTGTATAATATGGAATGGTTTAAGGGTCGTCAAACGGAAATTGAAATATACTTGCAGCGTGCTTCTAGATGAATTCCTCTATTGTAACGCTTTCCTGTATAATCTTGATAGAACTAGTATAAAATTATCGTCAAATTATAAAAATACGAATCTGTAAAATAGTATAGGGGAAAGCCCATGCTAAATGAACTTTGTGCTTTTTGGGGAGTGATTTTTTAACAGTGTCATAGTCTAAAATCTAGAAATATATCGACATTGGCAACAAAACCGGTAATCAAAAATATATAATAATAATATAATACACATTTACATAACCAACACAAACATAAAATAGCAGTGTATGCCTCTGAATATCAAGACGAGTGATGTATGTTTTCATGTTTCAAATTATGTTTAATTTAGTAAGTTCTTATATTGTTAATTGATAAGTTCATATATATTAGATTTGCACTAGTGGAATTATTTTCTGTTGCAAATAAAGACTTAAAGACTTAAACTTACGAAAATGGCACCTTTAATAATCTTCATCGTGCATTTGCCTCTCCACCAATATTAACCCCACTCTTTCCTGTCTTCCCGCAGTAGTTTTTATCCGTAGTGCTAGTTTGGTTGAAATTGTGTTATGACCCATCACTACAGCTCATGGCTCGATCGTTCGTCTATCAAAACGATTATGAAATTTTCTAGTATTATAAAACCCTGCTTTACAGATTGACTTGACACATGGACACATAAAAACAACATTAACAAAGAAGGGTGAGGGGGGAGAGTAATTTCAAATATTCGATGACATGAATATCTCTACAAGCTATGCCCATAAAGATATTTCCTTAGAATTTAAATTGATCGAACCATTCAATGCCATCATTCCTACTTCGCGCATGCGTTAAATCCCTATTTCGAACTTATTTATTTTATTCTCACAGAAATTATCTACCTAAGTATTAATTTGTGTTATCTTTCCCTTCCCAGTTACGAGCTCATTTGGACAATATAAATGCAATTAGTGATATCCATATTCATATGTGCTTGTTCATCAAGTATAAGCTCTAATTCCCTACAACCGAAAACCGAACATATATTTATCTGTGGAAACGTTTTCAGTTTTGAAACACACATGTTCAGTAAATAGCAGCCGCTAATAGAGTTTTCTCTTTGAACTCTCCGAATTGTTTCAATGCCAATGACATAGAGAAGCCCCAGGTTTTCACAAAAAAAAATGAATTTGACACGTCAGCAGTCTATGTAATGTGGACCGTTCTTTCAAGTCGCGTTGAAATAATCAACCTCGAAATGTAGAATGTTGAGTGTGGAGTGTGTGAGAGTGTGAGTGCTGGGAGAGACCTTTATTATATCCCTCTGTGCGAATAGCACAAGCGTATTACCATTATTTACCAATAACACCACGCTGGTAAATAGTGGACCCACTTCTGTGTGCAAGTGAAAATCTAGTATGTACCTTTATGCGCCATTAAAAGTTCACTTTGCCCTGTTGCCATTTACATACAGATTAAACCTGTAAGTGAATGACATAAATTGATAATGTTCAGTTCAGTGTAAGTTTGTTCGTGTTTTAATGCTTGATCCATGTTTCCTTTCATGTTAAGACATTTTCTAGACACTTAAATACGTGTTTTGATCGAGTAATACTCAATACATACTAAATCAGTTTGAATCATCTAGTACTAACACTTTGAATCTTTAAAGACAATAACTTCACTATCTCTTCGTTGACTCCAGAAGACATTTTTTCCTACTATTCATATTTGTGCACTATACCCATGTGATCGTATTTATTTATTTATTTATTTATTTATTTATTTATTTATTTATTTATTTATTTAACGTCTATCCTATTCAGTTATAAAAACTGATTTACAAAGGAGGACAACTAAATAAATCTAATTACATAGATGCAGACACAACAATGAACTACATTTAAGTAAATTTGTCCCTTATACTACCTTATACTGTTGGTTATGTAAATTATTATTACCTCATGGTAAACATTATAAACAAGTGCCTCCACCGAGTATTGAACCCGGGTTAAAATAATTTATATATTATGCACACATGTCGCGCGACCAGCACTTCTTCCCGTCCTCCCACCATAGATATTCATTTGTGCTTAAATGTTCCAATAGTTGAAATAATTCTTGAAGGTTAACACTAATATTCTTAGTAACTCAGTGATGAATAAATGATATACTTTTAACCCAATCGAGTGTGTTTTTTTTCTTGATCGAGAAAAATAGAATATATTTAAAGTTAACAAAAATAAGGTTTCTCTTCTGATAGAAATTGAACACAAACTTTGTTACTACATTATAATAGAATTTTATGAACGAAGAAATTATGTTGTGTTAGTAATTTGTGATTGTTCAACCGCTTTGTATCGGGAAAAAACTGTGGAAAAACTATGATTCGAGGTAGATGGAAACTGTAAAAATAATGTTTTGTGATATGCGCTTTCAGCACTATACCGAGAGCCACGTACGTAATCAAGTTATAATTAGTTGGAAATTGTTATTATTGTATTTTATTGAAACCTATCAACGATTAATTTAATAAATCTTCTATAAACGGTTGATTTAGTTTTCCATGCAAAATGTATGCTGTTATCGATTCCGCTACGAAGCAAATAATTGGGCTCTTCACGCGCCCCTTAACACTAATAGCATCATCAATTCTGCTGCTTTTAATCACGGTTAATTTCAAATCTGGTATTTCAAACTAATTCATTTTGTTGTAAATGTGTAATTCACCATTATTTTTAACGGTTATTATGGTTTTAATTGGTTTCTTTGGAGTTTGTGATATTAAACAAAAGTGGGCTTCTTTAGATGAAACTGGACACAATAATCATAGGATCGAACTTCATTAAGCCGTACATATTTTTACCACTCGCAATGGCAAATTAGTGCAATAATTATGATAAACAACACTTCATATACTTTTTAAAATGATTATAATGATGGTATACTATTGATCTAGACTGGTTGTAAGCTATAAGAGAAGTGTGTCACAACAGACTGCCAAACTTGTGTCCGTTTTCTGTGGTTTATAAAAAAATGCATGTTTTGGGAAAGTTCATAACCAAGAAATCCGCTCCACATTATAGTCCGGGGTTGATCCAAGTTGACCTAGGAAAAATTGCAACAAAAGTAAATTTAGTATCATTGGATTCAGAAGAAAATAAAGAATCCGTGAAGAATCCCCTAAAATCCCCGTATAGGCTGAGTGGGTCTAATCATCACTTAAATTAAAATGTAATAAAATTGAATTTAAAAAAAATATTTTTGTAACCATATGTAATTGGAGCTTATTTAAGGGTCTTTAAAAAATTAATTGTTTAAAATTTATTTTGTGGCCATCAGAGGTCAATGAAGGTCAAACATTCATGCTTGTGAAGCAAGCATATGCAAATCTTAAACAGATTGTAAATGCAATTTGTTGTTAAATAAAATCAGTTCTGATTATATAATCTTGTTTAATGTGTGATAATGAAGTTAAATTAAAAATAAACACTTTATAAGAAGAACCACAACAAAGATTTGAGTTGCCTATTTCACGAAAGTCTCTAAGAATAATATTTGGAAAATGAGCTCGCAATTTGAGGTAACTATCGTCATAATTTGATATTTCAAATATATTGTGTGTAACTAAAAGGTTAAGAGTTTTTAAGATATACGTATTTCCAATATAATAAAACACAGTTCAATTTGAGCAAATATCACTGTTGTTACATGCAAACAGTTTTCAAGTATATTTTGTGGGCCAGACTTAATTAATACTGGAAATTGAACACTAGCAGTAGGTCCAATAAATGTGTGTAATTATCAGCGAATATGCATCAACCCACAATTTCCATTACCAATTCCATTCTTAACTAAACTTTCTTTGCGTGTAACGGAACTGTAGAAAGACCTGTCCACAGATGACAAACGCTATTACTAAACTAACTCCGTTAATTGTAGCCTAAGTGACATAAAAGAGGCGAGCTTATGCTATCGCGTGATTCTGTGACGTCATTAACGTTACGGAACAGACTTAGTTATTTTTAATAACTGCAGGTGATAAAATGCGCTTAGGGGACGCATCCCCCCCCCCCCCCCCTGCAGTAAAGTTAAGAGCTCCGCTCTCCTCTCACGCACTCACGCAAGTCTACTGGACACGTCACTTCAGAGAGTTCAGGAAGTTAAAATTTAAGGTTTAAGAGACGTATTTCATTAACTGCATTAAACATGATTCGAACACAGAAGTAACGAATTAAGTACACTTATTTTATTTATTTAGGTCACATGTACAACATTGACCATAAAAATCATGGACTCTGGTCGTATCTACTCGACCGAGAACTTTATTTACTTCTGGTCGAGGATGAACATTTCATTAAACTAGGAAAACGCTTAAGTCCCGCCGCGTTGTTGGATGAGCGTAATTGGTGCATTGAGCTGCCATGTGTTACGCGGATTTTATGTTGTTCTGTGAAAAAATTATTACTTAGTCGAATCATTACAATAGGATAAAGCATGTAGGTGTTATAAGTCAAAGAATTGTTTTAAAAAAGAAAAAACCCGTAAAATTTCGATTTTCATGAGAAAATAATTTTTCGATTACGCTCAAATTTCACACGAATATTTTAATTCATAAAATTAAGGTTCTGTGAAAAAATCATTACAATCGGATAAAGCGTGTAGGTGTTATAAGTCGAAGAAATTTTAAAAAAATCGAAAAAAATCGTAAAATTGCGTTTTTCATAAGAAAAAATTTCCCGATTGCGCTCAAAAACGTGGCAGTTCTAAGTTCAGAGATTTCGAAGGCCTCCATAAAATTTCATCGCAATCGGAGTATCGGTTTAGCCGGAATCGTGTTAACAAACACACAAAAATACAAAAAAAAGAAAAAAAGAAAAAAAAACATTCCGGATTTTTTTCTCCAGTGTAGTGAAATGGAATCTTCGCTTCGCTCGCTACGCTCGCTACGCTCATCCAATTACACAATAAACACAATGCATTAATAAAAACACGTATATACAAGGATATTTACGTTGTTTAATACTAGGCCACTTCGCGAACGCATTTTTCGGTCGCGTTGATGGATGAGCTTTTTTGGGGGAATATTTCTGTCCAATGATTACGTTTTTAAGTGGAATCTCATTACGTTTTCAATAGTTATTTAATATTACTTGTTAATTATAATCCTGTAAAAGGCTTATATTAAAACCTTCATTTCTATGAATTTTGACCAAATTTTTCTTTCAAGAGGCACTATACATCACCATAATCTTTATGTCAATGTAAAATATGAACGTTGTAGCCCCACCCGTTTGGTCAGAACCGGCCCAAATATCACGAAAAGATATTGTATTAAAAACCGGGGGAAAAATCGTAAAAGTACGATTTATATAAGTAATATTTTTCAAGTGTCTCTTAATCATAACATATAATTTCAGTGATTTTAAACGTTCTCATAAAGTGTCATCAACATCGGATTCGGAGTAGCCGTTTGCCAAGCATCACGAAAATATCTCATTAAAAAATGAAAAAAATCGTAAAAGTACGATATTCATGAGAAATATTTCTTCGATTGTACCCAAAAACAATACACTTCTAAGTTCAGAGATTTCGAAGGTCCCCTCCAATTTTCATCAAGATCGCATATGCTGTTTGCCCGCTAGAGAGCGAACAAACAGACAAAAAAACTAACAAAAACAAAACACCCGAGCTATTTTTCTTGAGGTAACGTAAGTAAACTAGGAAAACGCTAAAGTCCCGCCGCGTTGATGGATGAGCTTTTTTTGTAAGTTTTTTGTTTGCGTAGGACCACTTTTCCTTTGCAAGTGCTATTTGAATGCATTGTAGGTGATTGTTGTCAAGTTTCTATTGTTACTTGATAACTAGGAAAACGCTAAAGTCCCGCTGCGTTGATGGATGAGCGTTTTTTGTTTGCGTTTTTTGCGTTTGTTTGCACTTTTTCTTTGCAAGTGCTTTTTGAATGCATTGTAGGTGCTTGCTGTCAAGTTTCTATTGTAACTTGTTAATTGGTACTATAAAACCTCAAAAAACTCATAGTAAAACCTTAATTTCTGTGGATTCTGACTAACTTTTTCAACTTTTTCTTTCAAAAGAGGTACTACATCACCATAATCTTAATGTCCATGTGAAATATGAACGTTGTAGCCCCACCCGTTTGGTCAGAATCGGCCCAAATGTGACTTAAATATCGCACTAAAAATCGAAAAAAATCGTAAAAGTACGATATTCATGAGAAATATTTCTTCGATTGTGCCCAAAAACAATACACCTCTAACTTCAGAGAAAACGAAGGTCCCCTCAAATTTTCATCAAGATCGCTTTGGATGGAAGATAAGGCTTCACTAGCCTTAATCCCGCCTTACAATAAAGACCCTTATCTATCTATCTATCTTATGCCGTTTGCCCGGAATCTTGCTAACAAACAGACAAAAATACAGACAAAAAAAAACATTGGAGCTAAATTTTTTGGGGGGTCAGTGAAATTGAAGTTTTCGCTTCGCTCGCTACGCTCGCTATACGCTAATCCAAAAACGTCAAACAACTCATTTTAAACCTTTATTTCTATAGATTCTGTTAACTTTTTCAACTTTTTCTTTCAAAAGTTACTACATCACCATAACCTCAATGTCCATGTGAAATTTGAACGTTGTAGCCCTACCCGTTTGGTCAGAATCGGCCCAAATGTGACGAAAATATCGCACTAAAAATTGAAAAACTAATATTAAAACCTTTATTTTTATAGATTCTAGCTAACTGTTTCAACTTTTTCTTTCAAAAGGTACTACATCGCCATACTCTTAATGTCCATGTGAAATATGAACGTTGTTGCCCCACCCGTTTGGTCAGAGTTGGCCCAAATGTGACGAAAATATCGCACTAAAAATCGAAAAAAATCGTAAAAGTTCGATATTCATGAGAAATATTTCTTCGATTGTACCCAAAAACAATACACCTCTAAGTTTAGAGAAAACGAAGGTACCCTCAAATTTTCATCAAGATCGCATATGCCGTTTGCCCGGTAGAGAGCAAACAAACAGACAGAAAAACAAACAAAAAAACAAAAACAAAAACACCCTAGCTAAATTTTTTTGGGGGGTCAGTGAAATTGAAGTCCTCGCTTCACTCATCCAATCATCTTTGGATGATTGACTGACCCCCAAAAAATTTAGCTCGGGTGTTTTTTTTTGTTTGTTTTTTTGTTTTTTTGTTTTTTTTTGTCTGTTTGTTCGCTCTTTACCGGGCAAACGGCATATGCGATCTTGATGAAAATTTGAGAGGACCTTTGAAATCACTGAACGTTTTTGGATACGATCGAATAAATATTTTCTCATGAATATTGTACTTAAACGATTTTTTTCGATTTTTAGCGCGATATTTAAACGGGTGGGGCTACAACGTTTATTTTTCACATGGATATTAAGGTTATGGGTGATGTATTGCTTTTTGAAAGAAAAAGTTGAAAAAGTTGGCCAGAATCCATAGAATAAAAGTTTTAGTATGAGTTTTTTTAGGTTTATAATTGGATGAGCGAAGCGAAGACTTCAATTTCACCGACCCCCCAAAAAATTTAGCTCGGGTGTTTTTTTGTTGTTTTGTTTTTTTTTTTTTTTTGTTTGTTTTTCCGTCTGTTTGTTCGCTCTCTACCGGGCAAACGGCATATGCGATCTTGATGAAAATTTGACACGACCTTTGTTTTCTCTGAACTTAGACTTGCTACATTTTTGGGTACAATCGAAGAAATATTTCTCATGAATATCGTACTTTTACGATTTTTTTCGATTTTTAGTGCGATATTTTCGTGCCATTTGGGCCAATTCTGACCAAACGGGTGGGGCTACAACGTTCATATTTCACATGGACATTAAGGTAATGGTGATGTATTGCTTTCTAAAAGAAAAAGTTGAAAAAGTTAGCCAGAATCGAGAGAAATAAAGCTTTTAATATACGTTTTTTGACTTTTTGTGCGATATTTTCGTGCCATTTGGGCCAATTCTGACCAAACGGGTGGGGCTACAACGTTCATATTATACATGGACATTAAGGTTATGGTTATGTAGTACCTTTTGAAAGAAAAAGTGAAAAAATTTAGCCAGAATCCATAGAAATAAAGCTTTTAATACAAGTTTTTTACGGTAAATAATACCAATTGACAAGAAACAAAAGAAACTTGACAACATTCACCTTCGATGCGTAGGCAGCAAAACAAAGCACTTGCAAAAGTAAAGATATCCCACGCAAACTAAAACCTTTAAAAAGCTCATCCATCAACGCGGCGGGACTTTAGCGTTTTCCTAGTAACAATTAACAAGTAACAATAGAAACTTGACAACAATCACCTACAATGCATTCAAAAAGCACTTGCAAAGGAAAAGTGGTCCTACGCAAACTAAAAACTTACAAAACAGCTCATTCATCAACGCGTCGGGACTTTAGCGTTTTCCTAGTTGGATGAGCGAAGCGAAGACTTCAATTTCACCGACCCCCCCAAAAAATTTTCGGGTGTTTTTTTGTTTTTTTAGTTTTTTTGTTTTTTTTGTTTTTCCGTCTGTTTGTTCGCTCTCTACCGGGCAAACGGCATATGCGATCTTGATGAAAATTTGACACGACCTTCGTTTTCTCTGAACTTAGACTTGCTACATTTTTGGGTACAATCGAAGAAATATTTCTCATGAATATCGTACTTTTACGATTTTTTTCGATTTTTAGTGCGATATTTTCGTGACATTTGGGCCGATTTTGACCAAACGGGTGGGGCTACAACGTTCAAGAAAAAGTTGAAAAAGTTAGCCAGAATCTATAGAAATAAAGCTTTTAATATAAGTTTTTTTATTTTTTGTGTGATATTTTCGTGTCATTTGGGCCAATTATGACCAAAGGTGGGGCTACAACGTTCATATTATACATGGACATTAAGGTTATGGTGATGTAGTACCTTTTGAAAGAAAAAGTTGAAAAAGTTAGCACGAATCCATAGAAATAACGCTTTTAATATAAGTTTTTTACGATAAATAATACCAATTGACAAGAAACAATAGAAACTTGACAAAAATCACCTACAATGCGTAGGCAACTGAACAAAGCACTTGCAAAAGTAAAGATATCCCACACAAACTAAAAACTTTAAAAAGCTCATCCATCAACGCGTCGGGACTTTAGCGTTTTCCTAGTTTCTAAGTCCAAACTTAAGTTTTCTAATACTAAAATTTAATAATATACATAACATCAGCTAGAGCATATTTGCAACACATTTTTAACAGTCCGTTATAGAAATCATTGAAAATGAGGTACATGAGGTATAGAGAAGTTTAGACGAAAACCTTATGCTTACATCGACTATCATGTTCACATTCTTTATCCAATAAAAATATTGCCTTTCTCGATATCATTCATCGAGGAAACACTCCCGTATAGATTTAATATTAACTTGTCAACGTAACGTATGCAACCTATCGCTTCATATCAAATAGGATTATTTGTAAACGAAAAATTTTATGCCTATTACTTTGTAGGGAGTTGTGTTATATAAAATCATTTATTTTCTTCTGTCAACCGGTGAACACTGTATACGGCTGAGGCACACTTAGTAATCATAAGACCAGGAAGCCTAGAAGTAGAACGTATACCAAGGGAGCTGTGTCCAAACAAAGGAGATTGCAAGACATGAAGAAGAAGAAACCGTATGCACAGATATGAGTTTTGTAAAAGCTAAGAATAAATGTGTGCATAGACTGACATGTCTAGAAGGAACGATTCAGCAAATATAATTTTGAGTGGTAGAAGTAAGTGTATTCTAGTCTGTATTTTCAAGGGAGAAAATGACAGCAAACATGCCTAAGGTTTCGAGGGATGTCGCTCTAGATCAATGTCAGCTACCAACCCCTGCTCGCAGAATCAACCCTGTGCAGCGACGCATGAAATGGTGGAGGTTTTGAAGGTCTCACCAAGGTCAAACCGCAAACTTTAGGCGAATGTTGAATAGATGTCGATAGAGAGTTACATTATTGTGAAGTTCTAAAAGACACATTTCTACTCTGCTCATTATCAAGAGAAAATTATAGCGGACTTTTCTGGTATGTAACGGTGAGTTTCTCTCCGATCAGCCTCCTCCCCCCGCTCTTCACCTTAGACTGAACACGACCCGATGGAAGCTTTCACTTTCTCATTATCACTTCCCTCCCCCGCCTCTGCATGCTTGGTCGGTCCCCCCTCCCTGAAAATAATTCCGAGTACCCTTCCGTGCTAAGTAATTAGTGTACTTGTCTCAGTCCCACACGCACGAAATTAATGAATATAGTGTAGATTAGTTATTCTGTATATGTCATGGGAAGCTGAGGTCATTCGGTAACTCCCATGAGGGCTTTTGTTACTGGAACACAATCGTATACAACTAGCCATAGGGTTGGCCGGTGTGCGCGCTTGCGCATGTGGGAGCAATTAAGCCGTATTGTGGGTTTCAATACTTGCCTAGAGAAATGTCTTATCTTTCGCATGTTAAATGCGGATAATCGAGTTTTGTAATGAGCGCTTCACATAGTTTTAGATCTATTGTTACGTATCGAGTTAGAAAACTTTGTTGGAATCCCATGAACAGTTCGATCTTTTCAAATGTCCATAACCTCAACTTATCAAGTTATAGGGCGAATAGGAGACAAGCTCAGATTAAAGTTATATATTATATGTCTAAAACGTAGAGAAAATTTTACTTTTTTTAAATATGATATTTATAACATATTTTAAAACACAAAACGATCGTGGAGTACATTTAAAAAATACATTCAAATTTAAATTTCGAATGGAAGTAATAAGAATTGCAAATCCGGTTAGATTGTAAAATATTTTTTACCAAAACCGGGTTTAATCGAGATAAGTAACGTCTCCAAAGAGACCGTAAAAATCATTGCGGGAATTGGACAGACTATAGTCACGTCCAGGTATTGAAATAATAGAAGTTATATCTAGAGATGTTACTAAAATATAATATGTATATAGGCCTACTAGCACCAAGACAATAAAGCTATACATTGACAACGAGTATTACAGTTTTGATGTTGTAAGTTTTTAATCAAGCACTGATGTCCTGGATTTGTTGTGAGTTATAAAACAAAAATGATAATTATAATTTAATTACACAAAATAAAATCAATTGTGGGTGATACTGGTATAAGAATTAGATTGCAAAGGAACCCGACAGTGTCAAGGCTACACATGGCGATCTATGTGCAATGTTGTGTAAACACATTAATTTTAATAATTCCTTTCTTTTTATGCTATTTTGAATGTGTATGTATTGTATATGCCCACAGGAAATGTGGAATAAAATTAGATGGATTTAAAATGAATAAGTGGGTTTATGAGAGCATTGATAGAAACTCATTTACGGGGTAAGCCTTTAATGAGACAGTATTTGTGGTGATGCAATAGCAAAAATCGGCGTCACTTCGTTTATTAAAATAATGTTGACTCATTTTAATAAGGAATACATTATTAAACGTTTATATGGATCAAAATAATCAGCACATTCTTCATACTTTGTCTTCAACAATTCCCTGTAGCAATCCACTGTACCGGTCCGGTATGTAGATTTACCGTGACCTAGGTCAGTCCATTAACATAAAATATACATTTTAACTTGAACCTGAACACTAACGCTCTACCCTGTCTGCATCTAGAGTGTTCAATCACAAGGTATTTACAACGTAAACCAGGTGACTTATATTCAGGTTTCCAAGCCAACTCTGACTCCCGACTTCTTTCGGAATTAAATTGCGATGTTTCCCCAGTGTAACCTGTTATGAAATTACATTACTATGAACGGGGAACTGTTTGAGACGCAAACTACCCACTGCACTTTACGAGATATGGCATTATATTATGCCCCACAATGTAGAAAGGAAATATATTTTTTGGCACGGATGTCCCCCATTTGTAGTTTAGCTTCCCTGGCAGAGAGTGGCCTCCATTTCCATGACGTCAAACAAACCGTGGTATACGTTTGTCTGGCCGTCGCGGTGGTTCACATTTCAGAGTCTGCTCCCAACGGAAGAAAAGCAAATGAGAGTTAAAATGGTGAATAATAAAATAGAGGGTGGAAGTGTGTTCTTAGGAGAATGGTTATTGATCCAACCGCGCTATGCCTTTCTAAATTATGAAATACGGATCAGAGTTATTTCTGGAGTATTTCAACCTCTCCCTCCACAGACGGGTTCAATTCCAATTATTATTACTGGCCGTCGTATTCCGCGTCTCGTTTCTGCCTTCGAGTCGAGTGTGTTTTCTTCTACAACCCCCGTCCACCTCCCTCGGCGGTACAGCGCGGTGGGTGATTCCCGCGCGAGCGCTAGGGGTTGTTTTTCACCAGCGATCGCAGCGCCGCGCGGCGGATCCCCGAGGTAGCATTCATTGTTGCCACACGAGCGCGTGTGCACAAAACCCACCCCACGAGTATGAAATCAACTCCGTTTAGTGGGCCACAGTTACGTCCACCATAAGTCCGGCCCTGTTGAATCTTTCATGGAAAGTCAACGGGTCGCGCTATCGGGAGATTCGCGAGTTAAAACTGTGGCTTGTCAAGAATTTGAATATAAATTGGTGGGTTTTGTTTTGTGTACCCACAGTCATCTGGGGGAAAGCCACGAGTTGAGATGCAAGATTGCCATATGAGCCTGCATGCTAAGTATCAATCGAGAGACGGGACATGGAAGCTAGACCCGTATTTCTCTATTATCTCCAACGATCTGATACGAATGCTTAGTCCGAGCTTCAATTACTTCGGTCGGGTACACAAGCTGTAAACGCGCTGATCAAATCATAACTTTGAAAATAGGAAATTTTCCCCAAATACATGCATAGGATTCAGGGTCGTGCTAACGTAATACCATTGACGGAAACCTAACCGTAATTTATTATTGGTATAACCGTTCAAAAGATCTTTATATGTTTAATCGTTCGAATTTTCTAAGTCCATGACCTCATGACTTCAGAAAAGATAAATTAAATTTTTTGATTCAATGTTTATTCAGGATACACTTGCAACACATAATTATTTAGTTTACATGTTAAACACTCTATCCAAACTTATCTCATTATATGTGCATGAGGTAACTAAAACAGTTTCGGAAAAATGAATTATAACGGATTTATTTACAATTTAAAAACACCTTTAGTGTTCACTTCTCTGTTTCTTTAAAATCCCCGTTTTAGAGCTTCCTGGTCAAATGTATTCATATTATTTTCATTTGTGACCAAACTTAATGCGATTCCCATGTTGTTATACATCCAACGTTACTCTGAGCAAGCATGTTAAATTTGTCTAGAATACAAAAAAATGTGGACCAAATTCATTAATTATTATTCTCAGTAAATTTACGAGTGTGAGCTGCTTCATTCAACTCCAAACTGTATACATTTGTGGTAGGACTAATGTTGGTAATTTTGTAAATAATTTTTATTAGCCTACTTCCATCCGTCCGTTTGTTTTTGATTGGATATTGCTTAACGTCTCATATTTATGCAACTTGGCTAATCGAGACAAAGGGAGGGACGTAAGGGATGACGCGGGGGGACAAGGGGTGGACAGGCCTGTGCTGGTCAGAACCAGCCACAAGCGTATGGGGAGGGCAGGGGTTCCCCCACGTCGTGGTATCTCCGTCTGTGTCATCATCCGTCCGTGTTGTCATCGCCGTCGGGGAGGTAGTCAAAGGGAAGGGGAAAGTTCCCCGACGACGACCCAGAGCTCGCCATTAGTTTCAGGGAGTAAAACTCCCCTAATCACGGGCCAAACCACGAGAAGGTTGCGAGTTGGAATTTGATGGCCCAATAGGGAATTTGCATAAGTTTCAGATACCGGTAAAATTATGTGCAATATATAGATATTCGACTAAAAATGATATATACGTTTATTTTAGGTTTTTAAACTTAATCGTTCAATATCTATTGAGCGTCAAAGTTTGACATTTTAAATTTCCCGCACATTTATTTTATAACGGCTGCCTACGTCACCGGCCTTCATGAAGAACACGGCCGCCTAGATACACGGCGAAATTCCCTCCTTTTACCAAAGTCTTTGGTTCATACAACAATGGGCAACAATCAAGGTGGCAACAATAAACATCAGTTGGTGCCGTTTTCCAAGTATTACAATCAACATTGTGTTTTTACAAAATTATCAATTAAAAGAAGGTTAAAAGCTTACGTTGTGATATACTAAATGTATAAAATAAAATAATAAGCATATTAGAACAAACTAGATGTCAAAATATGCTTCCACAGCCAAGATAATCTCCGAAAGCGAGTAACTTGATATATCGTTTCGTGATTGGTTGACTGGTGTCATGAAGGCTGGTGACGTATCACCCGTTTTTTCCCGCCAAAATATGTACGAAACTTTCACCCTTATTTTATAAATGAAAATATTCTCAAAATCAAGAAAATAAGATTTTTTGTGTACAGGAAGGTGGCTTTAACCCAGTGGAACCATAAAATAATGTTATGCAAATTCCCTATTGTGCGCGTGTCACGACTCACAATAAAACCGAACACAACGTCCGATTTATATGCGCTTTTGTTGACACTGTCCTTCATCTAGGTAATACAGAATATTTTTGTTAACTTGGGGGTACAAGAAAGTACGAAAATTCATGACTTGGCTCTTCCTACATTATTGAATGCGAGAACAAGTGACGAACATGTGTAATCGCAAGCTAACCCGACGCCACCACCAAACAGATCAACGCACGATGAATTATTTTGTTTTTGTATTCATCTTTAACGATCTATGTAGCTTCGCTCCCTCTTTTAGACACTTCCGTACCCAGACCCCTGCTTGTTTGAGGCTGTATGCAACGCCCTATTGTTGGCAACCATTCCTAACATAGATATGGCGGCATTCCCATGTGACACGATATCGTTAACCCCTAACGATGTGTTTCAGGTTATCAGCTACGACAGCAGCCGCGGAGGGGTTAGCGTATCACTGAGAAGGGGGAGGTGACGACCAGTTACCTTCTGATTCAGCACGCCGAGCTCACGGACTCCGGCAAGTACTCGTGCTCGCCGTCGAACGCTGATGTCGCTAGTGTGCGGGTACATGTGCTCAACGGTAAGTGAAACAGTTCGACTGGAAGAACGCAACACTATTCACGTTGTATCTTTTGAAACTAAATAGTTTCATAATTGTTCCTTTGGTTTAAATATTATTTAAGGTTTGGACGAATAATTTCATAAATACAGTTACAGGGGTGAAACAACATATTATGGTGATATTTTTTGTTGAACGGAGTGTTGGTATCCAAAATTCCGACACGACAGTCGTGAAAAGGTAACCAGTTTTTGAGTAACAAATATATTTTATGGGGTTGGTGGAGGTGCCGGTCCAGGATTAACTACACCCTTGATTTATTAATGTATTTATTTTTTATTTATTTGTATTATTTTTTATTTCTTTATTTTTAACGTAGGCTATACTCTATTCAGTTACCTAAACTGATTTACATTGATTTATACTGATTGGTGGAGGTGCCGGTCCAGAAAAATCTTTATAGCTTATACGCATATTCAATAGAAAATACACATAATAAAAAAATAATTTAGAAAAAATCATAATGTAAGATTCTTCACAAAAAAATTCAATGTCAATTTTTACATGCAATATGATAACGGCCGTCCTTTCCCTATCCAACCCGACTCTCAAAACCTCTACCCGCACAGTACTATTTGGGTAATTTAGTAGGTTTATAATATCCCAAAACTAGATTGAAAGTTGACTGTTATAACGAGTCGAAACTCTCAGGTAATTTTTCAAAGAAAGTCCTACATGTTTATGGATCAATTGTGTCAGAAGACCAATGATAGAATTCTATTCAACTTCAATGCATCTACTGCGGTTAAATTTGTTCATGAATTCTGACCTCATATTATCCATTATACAACCGCATTTGCCAGCTGTTGTATTGCTAAAGGGTGAGCCACTACTTTCGATTATTGAAAACTTGTGCCATGTCAAGCAGAATATAGCCAGATAGCCACATATCGGAATGAGGAATATAGTATTGTTCCTCTTCCTGACACAACCGGTTCTTGTTCCATGTGATAGACCAGCGGCCATGCAAACCGGTTCAGCAGGGTTGTCCAACAGTTCTCTGAACATCGTCACGCTCATCATCCTCTGCTTCCTGTATTGTTCCTCATCCTGACACAACCGGTTCTTGTTACAGGTGAGAGACCAGCGGCCATGCAAACCGGTTCAGCAGGGTTGTCCAACAGTTCTCTGAACATCGTCACGCTCATCATCCTCTGCTTCCTGTATTGTTCAGCCCTAGAAGATGTTCAGCTCAACTACTGGCCGAGATAATCTCGTCGAACTGTACCGCTCTTCATTCTTCACTCTATTCTTCACGTCGGTGCGGAATCGTCAGATGACGAGAGAGAATTCTCTCATCGAACTACATCGCTCAATGATTGGGAATGTCATGGTTGAAGAGACATTCCATATGAACAATACACTTAAATACGTTTGTGGCCTATAGATGTTCCCAAGAAGGGGATTGGATAGGCAATTATTTTACTAATGACCGAATGAGATGGACTATTGCTCTGTTTCAAGTATGAACTTAGCAGACGGATATAAGATATGTTCAGGATATGATCTTTCAGTCGACCCACGATCAATACCGATACTCGTTTCCAAAACATTTTGGCCGACTTTAGTCTTAGGTCTAGAAGCCAGGTCAAAGGTTTGGCTCGGGTAAGTCAAGTGTAAATACACTGGCCTATATTTGAACACATGCGACATTAGGGATATTGCAAGTGGAATTGTTTTCACTGAATGAAATAGCATTTCTCTTTTATAAACCTTGTTGATTAACTGAATTTTATTTGTCAATGTAATGCATGTACTAGTTAAATATTTAAAACAATTTGAAAGCTTAAATTTTTCTGTGACAAACCAGTCGATTCGTAATTGCTACCATCCAAAGTGCTAATTTCAGGTGGCACGCCACAACAGTCTGAAGTTGAATAAGTCAGATAGCTACATTGAAAAAAATCACCCAAAACTTGATGCCATAAAACCAATACTGTGCATGTGTCCAACCTACACTCATTTTTGTATAAAAGCAAGAATTATCAATAAATTCTCTTCCGATATGGATAGCCTTATCAACAGCACTGCTCAAAACTGGCATGAACGGCTTATTGTCAAGTAGGCCTATAAAAGTAGTCCTGTAGAACGCTTGTTACAATTTTCTATCTAAGACTGTTGGGTGAAATATACTATGCAATCGGTACAAATATCTAGCTCGTTTATTAACGATTGCAGTGGGGAGATTTTAACATTCAATTCTACTTGCAATATTCATTCTTTCGTGTGTGAAAGAAGTTGTTTCAATTAATAACTAATGTTGAAGAAAAACCTTAAATCTGTAAATTTAATGGGACTTTAAATCGTTGTATAATCGACCCAAAAGCGTGCAGATGTCGTTAAGGTTTTAACGTAGGTGATGACGTTATGTTTTTTTAATGTTAAAAAACAAACAAGAATGTGAATGTGAAAGTAACAAGAATAGAACATACGCATAGAGTGCGTTTATTCACGATGAAAAAAATAAGTGCTACTGAGAAAATCCTACGAAACAATGAAACTCCAAACAACAGCTGCTGTTGATATGACGGTATCACGATTAACGACTTCTCACGTAAATCTGAAACAAATTAAATACACCTTGGAGGAAAGCCAACAATTTTGTTGTAGATTTCTCATGTACAGAAATTTCCTACGCTGTGATTCCTATCGTTCGTTTTTCCTGACGTTAATCCGTGTGTTTCTTAAAGGAGTGAGGCTGACTATACGAATAACGAATTATGTAGAGAAAATTACCTTGTAAAACGGTGTGAATGACATTGTAAATCTACTATTCACATTTGATTGTACACAAATCGTTAAAACTGCCACTTTTTAGCAGTTAAAACATTATCATGTAAAATTGGTAAAAATTATTTAGTTTGTAATAACAGGTTGTTCAAATTATGTCGCTGGCGATGAATGAGATGAACTCGAAATGCGAGCTTCACACAAAGATACGTTAAAAGTAACGTGACTCGCGTTTTAGTTGGTGTTGGGAGTGTCCCAATCAGTACTAATATTTAATAATATGATAGATTCAACCAAAGTTAGCTGTTGTAGATGTTTTATACACAAAAGTAAGTCAAAGTACAGCACGTTTGACTGAAATATTTTGAAGCTATGCCCAGTTTGAGTGAACGCAAACAACAAAGACCCGAAGTTTTTTGTACAGATTAAAATATGAGCTTGTAAGTAAATGATAACATAGGGAGATGTGTTCTCACTGCTCTACTGGGTATGTTCACAAATGTTGAGTTACTTCACCGCATTGCCAAGAACCTATTTTATAAACAGGCTTTTTTGCTGCGTTAGTCAGCCTCAAAACTGGTAACGGTAACTAATACAAAACATATACGAAACTCTTCATCATCTACGATGGTGTGGCTCATTTATGAATTCAATTTCTCATATAGTATACAATTTCTTACCCAATTTGACAATATTATCTGGTACGATTGAGTGAGATACATGCGTTCCAAAGACACTGCTCAGTTTATGTTAGCAGTGGCGTGATTTAATCAGTGCACACGTTTGTCATTGTTCCTGTGTTTCTTGTATACTGAGAAATATTGTTTGTCACGTGGCAATCCCGAGCCTAACAGCTGTTCCGCCTGTTCTGTCACGTGTTGGATCGCTCGCGCTCGAGCACGGAACTCTACACAGGAAGTCTAAGAAGGAATTGATCTTTGATTAAAAACCATGGTAAGTATAAGTTTGCGTTTCACTACATGGAAGTTTCTTTGAAATTTATCAAAAGCGTGCTGAAGTATTCAAAGTTTATGTTCCAAAATTTGCGATCCGTAACTATAAGTGGATTATACCATGTAATTCAATCACAGATACGTGTTTCCATTAGATAATATTTTTATTATTTTTTACTTTTAAACTTTCACCGAGTACTCATATTAGTTTACAAGAGAGACATGAAACGAAATCTAATGCTATTATATTAAAAGTCTTGGAGTTTTATGCATTTTCACGACGCAAAATTCTCAAATTTAGAAATGTGAATTGGGAGATATCGAGTTGTTATGAAATGAAATGCAGTGCAATATACTATAATATCTAAACGAAAGAACTGGCGTTAAACATTCAAGTATGTAAGTCAATATCACTTACTTCAATTACGACGTAAATATTGTTTAATTTACCTTCCATAGTTTGTTGAACTTAATGTACTTCAATTTAATAGTAAATATTAATTGACCCATGCAATACCGATTGGATAGATTCATTTCAACAAAATAAGTTGTTTAAAATATGAGACGGAATATTATTGATGTTCGATTCTGAATAGTTTGTTATAGGTTTTGTTAAAAACCAAATACGATACAAAATATTGCAAAATACGTTTGTTAATAATCACCATTTAAATTTACATCACACGCTCGAAAGGCAACCAAACAATTGTTATTCAATAGATTAGAATACATGTTTATAAATCAACTGTGCGTCTCAATTGTTTTTGGAAGTATTTATTACATCCTTTATATTTCACACAAAATCTTAAACATCTAACAAGAAAATTCCCTCGTTATAATAATATTATGAATAAATTAACTTGTACATTAAAAATTATTTTTTGCAGCGGGAATAATTCTTTGCCCCGTTTTTTGTTTTCATCGTGAAGTAAAAGTTCCACTTCGTGAATGTATGTGCATGGTGTTTCGTCACAGATCAATTCTATCTTCAGGACTAAGAAACGCTCTGAAAACTAAACCAAGTATCGCAGATAGTTAGCATTAGTCCGTAACATATCTTCACAAGAGAAAATGGTTTTCAACATTTTGGTTTTTGAACATGATTGTTGCAATCAAATAAATGTGTTTTAATCGTTAGAACTATGTAAGTAATTGATTCGCAGCTAACAAGTTTTTGGCTGATGTGGGGCATGGACGAAGTTAAAAGACTATTGTACTACTGTGAAATAATGCGGTGAAATTCTTGGATACATTTGACAATGTTATGTATGAAATGTCGAATATTGTACATATATTTATGATTATGTACGTGAGTTGAGTATAGGGGACCCTGACCATGTTAACACAAGATCTACAATACTATTGATGTTATATTCTTGTGGTTAAATAAAATGGGTGTCTACAAATTGATGGTTTTATTTAATATTACGTTGTTTCTAGTTGCTAAGACCTAGCTCCCGACAAAGTATTAATAATTCTCATTCTTATTACGTTATATCATTTATTGGCATTCTATGGTTTTTGAAACATATACAAAACACTTTTGGTAGGTTTGCCTGCTGCAGGGTATACATTCTTTGTCACCCTTACCAAGGTCATCGAAATCTCCATGTTCCTCGAAAGTCCGCTTGAAGATGCAGAGGGCCTTGCCCTCTGCGGTGTTTGGAAAGGAAATTCTGCCATAATTTCACGTGTAAGAATAATATGTCGGTTTATTCTCGAAGATATTCAAAGAGTGTCGACAGTAAGCCTTTCATTGTGTGACTTATTATATCGAACCCATTAGCACTTAGATAGGCCTAGTCCAGTCCCCGGCCATAATACTTTCGACCTTGATGGGTTTTCTCTCCTGAACCTGTTGGGGTATACTGTAAGGGTTAAACAAATCTTGTAGAGAAATCTGGCATCCCGGGCCTAAGTTTTTACCGACGTCATCTAGTTTTGGTCATATGCGTATTAGTACACGCTATTAGTTTTCGAACATTTTTATACTTTTGATTACAGCTGTGATAAATCTGACATAAAATTTGGATTTTCTACAACATTACTAATTAAATGATACATTTTTTATCCTCGGAACATTGTACAGTGCTTATTTATAGAGCATTACATATTATTACTCCTGCAGATAAGTGCACTATATTCACGTCAAATTGTGCATATTTTCACGATATACAAATAATTTTTTGCACACATAAGAAATGTAATTGGAAAATGATTTGACTACAGGGCTATCTCAGGCGGCCATTTTCAAGATGTCCGCCAAACATATTGATGTTTGTCGCAACTTTAATGCGGGAGGTCTCGGGTTCAAATCCCGTCGAGACCAGATATCCTGGCTGAAGTTTTTTCACAGGTTTTCCTCTGTCGTTTATGCCCTAGGATATCCCTCCTTCATAACGGTCCCTACTCCAAGTAAGACACCTGTAGAAGGGCATGCATTGCACCCTAGACAGATTTCCCACGATGAAATAAAATTTAAAATTTCCACCTAGACTTATTGCTTACGCCCTTACGGGAGAGAACCTCGCCGCTTCGCACCTTCTTCTGCGAGGTCGCCTGTGTTAACAGCGGGGCGCGCCGTTTCATCGACACTTCGTTTCATCGTCACCGCCGTTTCATCGACACTTCGTTTCATCGTCACCGCCGTTTCATCGACACCTCCGTTTCCTCGACAAAACTGTGAGTAGTAGCTGGTCTGAAAACATCGTCTGGCGCGCGGATTTTGTATTGCTCCTAACATAAGGTTCTTGCTTGTAAGTTATACGATGTGATATGAATTTTCCAAAACATTAAGTATCGTTATTGTATGGTTATTGTATAGTTGATAATACACATACATAGATTTATGAGCATATTAATTAAGTGCCGCATGCAACTAGACGTGTTATTAACGCTTTTTGCGTGTATATAATCTATATTCGATAAAAATGCCAAACTAATTTAAATTATGCACTGTCAGGTTGGCCAAATATGTGGCAATTTAAAAAATAATGGTGACTTCAATTTTTATTAAAATACGTTTAGTTTTCATCTTCCAATGCATATGTGTAAAATATAACTTGTATAATGAAATATTTACTTACTGATTTGAAAACCTCCGTTGTAAAAACACATTTTTCGGTTATACTCCAACGGTATATTTTTCGAGAAAATGTGATTGTAATGTAATATCTGTTTCATTACGTAAAAATTAAATCAAGGTATGGACTGTTAAAACCCAAAGAAGTTTTCGACGTGACGGGTAATTGTCCTCCTTTGTGAATTAGTTTAGTATCACTGACCATGATAGAGGTAAATTTAAAAATAAACAATTAAACAAAGAAGAATGCACTTTGCATGATGTTTAGCATTGCTTCACTGCCAACCTTCTCTTCATCCTTTTCTCTCTCTCTCTCTCAACTCTTCAAGTACAAATCCACATCTTGGCCGCAGATGTATTCATTAGATGTTTACACTGTACCACGTAAATGTTAATTGAAATACCCAAATACGTGAGCACATACATGGCACATACTTTGGCGAACAATTGCGCTTTTAACTTTACCCACAATATGATTGAATGAAAAATAGTACGAGCAATATTTGATAAATTTTGCTATAAGGGTCCACGCAATGAACAATATCATGCATTATTTACAACAATTAGTTACATTTGTTCCTTGAACCAGTATCTAATTCATGTTCATGTTCATGATCATGTTCATGTTCACGGTCACGTTCATGTTCACGTTCACGTTTATGTTTATGTTCACGTTCATAAAACGTTCACGGTAACGTTCATGTTCATGTTTACGGTAACGTTCATGTTCATGTTTACGTTCATGCTCATGTTCATGTTTACGGTCACGTTCAAATTCATGTTCACGTTCATGTCCATGTTCACTTCTGTGTGTGTTATCATACTATTGTGCAAAGTGTCAGTATGTTTCCGTTTCCTCCCCCCAGATGCCTTCTAGAACAGTGGTCTTCAACCTTTTGTGACCCACGACCCACTACCCAAAGGGAAAAGGGATTGGAGTAACGAAACAATGGGGGGTGTGGGGGGGATGCCCCCCACCAACAGCGCCGCAGGCGATTTTTTTTTTAATACGTGTTTTTGACGTGGTTTTTAGTGTTTTAGAATATGTTACGACTTACGGGAGACACACATTAATGAATATAATTCCAAATGATTCCAAAACGTTATTACGTAAAAGTAGGCCTACCTGTTTTTAATGCGAAACTTGAGCCTGGGTGTTTGCACAGAGGTTGTCCCATCTTGGTTGAAAGTCACATAACGCCACACGCATATCGTCGTCCGCTTGGAGTCGATTTCTCGCTTTTGTTTTCAAATTCGTCATTGTTGAAAAACCTTTTTCACACAAATACGATGTTGGGAATATCAGCAAAGTGGAGATAGCTTTTTCTGATAATTCAGCATAGTCACTCGACGAAGTTAAATTAGCCCAAAACAGTTCCAGAGATGATTCATGAAATACAGTTTTCAGCCTATTATCGCATGAAAGTTCAATGAGTTGATTTTCCAGACGAGTTTCTAAGTTTACAGTTAAAACATCTACTGAAAATGGGTTTTCGATCCACTCATGACCTTTTCGTATGTCCTCGGGAAAATACGATTTAAACGCGTTTTGTATCTGTTCCAAATGTTGTTGGGATGACATCATCAATATCTTCGAATGTAATCGAAGTGTCTTCTTCCAAAAACTCACTCACGCTTGGGAACACGTCAGACTTTCCTGATGCCACCTTTGCTTTGAGAAGTCTGAGTTTTTTCTGAAAAGTCTCAATCTTTTTTGCGTGGTCAAAAATTGAAAAGTTGTCCCCCTGCATTGACAGATTTAACTCATTTAGTAAGTTAAAATATGTCAGCTAAGTAGGCTAACTTCAGAATCCATTTTGAGTCATGAAAGAACTCTGCATAAGGTGAGCGTTTATTATTCAAAATTGGAGCACCTCATGACGTAGTTCGAAAATTCGCTGAAGACACCTTCCCCTTGACAGCCAGCGCACCTCCGTGTGTAGTAGCAAAGCTTTATGCATAGAGCCCATTTCTGTACATAAGATGCCAAACAAACGCGAATTCAATGCATTGGCTTTGATATAATTTACTATTTTCACAGCTTCGGCAAGGACTTCGTAAGCTCACTCGACATTCGTTTTGAAGCTAGAGCTTCGCGGTGCAAGATGCAGTGTGTCCAGGTAATATTCGGAACGATGTCTTTCAACAACTTTGCTAGTCCAACATGTTTTCCGGTCATGGCAGCTGCGCCATCCGTTGTTATTGCAACACAGTCTTGAATATTTATACTGTTTGTAGTACAAAAGTTCATTAATACTCGAAAAATATCTCGTCCGGTGGTAGTACTTCTAATTTAGTGCTGAATAAGATATCCTCGTGAATTTTATTATTGTAACAATACCGTACATATGAAAGTAAAATAGCTTCATTGGCAATGTCAGTGCTCTCGTCAAGCTGTAAAGAGAATTTTACTGTGGCTAACCGAGAAACCAGTTGATTTTTTAAGTCTTCACTTATGGCTGATACACGTCGTGCAACACTAGTGTCAGAGAGAGGAACTACTTTTAACTGGTGGCCACTTTTTTCACTCACCATTTCAGTACAAATGTCAATAGCGGCTGGTAAAATAAGCTCTTCTCCGACCGTGTACGGTTTCAAACATTTTGCTATTCTATACGAAACCAAAAAAGATGCTTTAGTGCTGATTGTGACAGAGTGGAATAGTGTTTAATAACCTTTTTATGTTTTTTATCTCCACTTTTAACCGTTGAAAGTAATCTAAAGATTTTTCTTTTAAACTGGGATGTTTTGTTTCTAAATGTCTCTTTAGTTTTTGATGGTTTTAAGCTTTCATTGGCCAGTAATTCTCCACAAATAACACATTGAGGCAAATCCAATCCATCTTTGTTAAAAGCACAAAAACCGAACTTCAGATAACTATCATCGTACTTTCGACCAGCACCTATTTTTGGCCTCTTACATTCAGATAGGCCTACAACCGAAGTTTGATTGAGTTCTGCAGCTGCAGTTGAAGTCGATGGAAACGGCACTTCCACAACTGCATTCAGTAAGGAAGGTATTTGTTGCGGTAGGTCTAGTTGGAGGTAGCAGCGGTGTCTTTCGAATCACAAACCTATCCATTTTTATAAAACACAGTATGGCTATGAGTATTGTTCGCAAAACACCTCACTACGCAAAATCATACGCTCTTACTCACGCAATCACGCCCGACAAACTTTGCAGAACTTGAGATATTGCGTGTACGCGCAAGGTGGACTCGCACTTGACTGCCGAAAATATCTGCAAGCATTTTTCACCACCCCTCCTACTCACCCTGGCCATAACGGGACTTTCCTTACCCCGTCCTGCCTTTGTGTGGTTCATTGACCTGTCCGGTTGTTAAGAATTCGGGTGAATTTTCTATTTGGTGTCGGCTGGACGACCAACCTGTCTGTTCAGCTGTGCAGTAGGCCTACACTCTTCAAAAGATTGTCTATTTTCTTCGTCGCTCAAACATCTGCAAACTCGGAAATAAATAATTTAAGGTTGTTTGTGGTACGCGGGCGGGTAATACCGTTTTGGGGGCTTTTGCTAAACCTATGAATATTTCACAGAACCAGATTCGGCGACCCAATTTAAAATGCCCCGCGACCCACTAGTGGGTCGCGACCCACCGGTTGAAGACCACTGATCTAGAAGATTCTACCCCTACCACTACCAAGCATCTGCATTCTTTCGTTGGAGCAAGTATACTACAACCCACAGAGCAGCGTCTAACACCAGCATCTGTAGGCGTGACAACCCTAAGAACAACGTTCATGTTTTACGGGAGGATGTTTCATTGCTGCAATCTTCAAAGAAATATTATTTTCATATAAAAATGTAGGCCGAAGTCTCTAAAAATGTTTTTGAGAATGCACACTTAAAATATGGCGAATTTTGTATTGAGAATAAAAGGCTGGATGGTTTACTGAACATCAATACATGTTTTATATCCCAAGTTGGTAACTATATTTTGTGTTCCTATTTATTTCCACGTGGATGGACAAGTATCTCGACCGTTGGTTCCAGCATCTTGTTGATAAACTAATATGATTACTAAGTCAAAACTCCAAAGACGAAATTGTGAATTGTGTATTTTGTCGAGTCAACGGTACAAGGTGTGAGCCATCTTTTACATTTCTAAGGTGCCCATTAAAAATAGTTTGCTAGTCAAATCCAGCGAATCTCGCAAACATTCTGGGCCACTCTTTGACCTCGAATTGTCACCCAAACAATTTGAAACTTTATATGATATTATAAAACCACTCAACCCAACCTCTCAAGCAAAGTTTCATTGCCCCCCTGAACAAACTTGGGGGGGGGCATTGCCTCCCGGTTCCTTCCTACGCCACTGCCCCCCCCCCTCCTGCACCCCCCTTGGCCAGTGGTCTGGTCGGACTTGCACGAACGTCAACCTTGGCGCTCCCGAACTCGCACGAAGATGACGGCATGGCATCTCCATCAGTCAAATCACTGCACCTTATACTATTTCATCACGTACTCCAGTTAAAAATAAAGGTACCTAACTCCTAACTCTAGGTTATAGAAACGCAGAAAGTAATATACTATTTATGATGATCGAAATACCCAGAAATAATCCACGTTTTACTTAAATTATCATGAAATTACATTGTGCTCTTGACTATTATTGTGGGCTAGGCTGCGCAGTTATCATTGCGCCACAGTGTATGACGTGAGCGAGATTGTGCACTGCTTCAGTTCTTCCCCGTATCAGTCGTCAGCCAGTCTTCAAGCAGGCAGCTCCACGCCGGTCCGGACTGCAATCTACATTGCCAGGTAGTACATTATAGTCATTGCAAGTCCTCCAGCGTCCG